>DF239971.1:4994-101171 GCA_000507305.1 Breviolum minutum Mf 1.05b.01
ATGTAGTCCATATTAGAACATTACAATTTTACCTTAAGCATGGATTAAAACTTAAAAAGATACATAGAGCCATTAAATTTGAACAAAAAGAGATATTAAAACCGTACATTGAATTTAACACAGAGAAAAGAAAGAATGCTAGGAATGATTTTGAAAAGGATATATTCAAGTTATTAAATAATGCAGTTTTTGGTAAAACAATGGAAGATAAGAGGAAGCATTTAGATTTTGAAATAGTAAGTGATGAAAAAAGATTTATGAAATGTGTTAATAATCCATCATTTAAACATAGTCATATCATAAATGAAAATCTTGTAGGAATAGAAAAGCAAAAGCCTAAACTAAAACTTGATAAACCTATATTCATAGGAATGAGTATTTTAGATTTAAGTAAGCAACATATGTATAGATTTTACTATGATGTTATGAAACCTAAATACGGAGATAATATTAGAATGGTATATACTGATACTGACAGCTTCGTATTTCATACTAAAACGGATGATATATATCAAGATTTAAAAGATATAACTGATGAAATGGATTTTAGTGGATATGATAAAAATCATAAATGCTATGATGCAAGTAATAAGAAGGTTTTGGGTCGCTTCAAGGATGAGTGCGATGGAAAAATAATGACTGGATTTATCGCCCTTCGTCCAAAGTGCTACTCTTTCAAAATTTATGGTGATGATAAAGAATATAAGAAATGTAAAGGCACAGCAAAGAACACAGTAAAAAGAAAGATTAGATATGATGACTACAATCATGTATTAGAAACTAATGAAGTCATACACAGGTCATTTAACAGTATTAGGAGTAAAAACCACAAGATATATAGTATTAATACTACAAAAGTAAGTTTAAACAGTTATGAGAATAAAAGATACTGGACATCTTCATTAGATAGTTTAGCATATGGTCATTACAAAATAAATGACTTAAAAATGACTTAAGGAATAAGTAATAATATATTAATATATATTTGTATGGATGAAGTTTTTGAATATATACATAGTTGCAACCATAAAGACTTAGAAGAATTTTTTAAGTTAAAAATGGAAATGGAAACTAGACAGGAGAAACATAATGAGAAGGAAAAAGAAAATCAAAAAGACGATAAGAAATCAAATAACAACCATAGTAAAAAGATAATATAACATTTTTATTTTATGGCTTAAAAATGACTTAAAGATATATTACCTATATATAGTATATATAGATAATGTATTATACCTTGTACGAGCAGAATGAAATCATTAATGAATTCTTGGGAGTAATTGATATAAATGATAAAAAGCGACTGATAAAAGATGAAATTGAAACGTGTAAAATTTGCAAATTCAATTATGGAAACATGTATGCGTATAAATCATTGCCTTCAGATATTGCTTTTCTTATTTGCAAATTTAATTACAAAGAATGTAATAAATGTAAGACACTAAATAATATTATTGAATATATTGATAAACACGATATCAATCATATTGATAGAATTATTCAAGTTTTAAATGAAAAAGAAAATATTGAAATTAAGGATAATACAAATAATAACATTTTCATATATGTTAAGCTAGTTAAATATCCTACATACAAGAATATATCGAAGAAATTGTATAATGACGAAAAGAAATATTATGATAAGGAAATGCATAAAGAATTGAAACTCTATTATAATAATTTATGGAAAGAAGGTAGGAATAAAACACCATCTATAGAAAGTTATTATAATAAATTGAGATTTAAATATGTCAAAGAATTTGATGATAATATAGGAAAATATGATAATTCAAGAGGTGGGTTAAATGATTTTATTAGAAGTAAGTTTTCTGTTATTAAAAAGACAGTAAATAACATACTTGATATTATTGTCAATTGTTCATTAAAAGATTTGATGAACAAATATGAATTAATTACACTTAATGCTAAATTCATGATGTCAAGATTTACAGCTATTGATGATGATGGCTTTCTTTGTGATGATTTTCAACAGTATCTAAATAAAAGATTTCCATATATAAAAGAAAATACTAGAAGTAAGAAAGAACAATATCTAAATAGCACGGCTGACTTTGAATAGATAATATACCAGATTACTACAAAAAATACCATAAATAATACTACATAAATTACCTTATACAATACTTACTATTTTCTATCAACCTAGGGTTATATTACATAAGCTAAAGGGGTAAGATAATACAGATGTGGTAGCATACACCAGCATGAGACAGGCATGCATCCATTTTTATGACAAGCCAGCATAAGACCGGCATGCATCCATTTTTTATGACAAGCTAGCATACGACAGGACCACATTCATTTTTATGACTAGCCAGCATGAGACAGGACCACATTCATTTTTATGACTAGCCAGCATGAGACAGGACCACATTCATTTTTATGACTAGCCAGCATGAGACAGGACCACATTCATTTTTATGACTAGCCAGCATGAGACAGGACCACATTCATTTTTATGACTAGCCAGCATGAGACAGGACCACATTCATTTTTATGACTAGCCAGCATGAGACAGGACCACATTCATTTTTATGACTAGCCAGCATGAGACAGGACCACATTCATTTTTAATGGGCATATATAAACTCATATATATACTTCCCAGAACAAATGTTTTAGTATTTTTTTTTGGGAGAATTTGAAGTTTGGGAGATTAGATGTCCTGCTGCTCACTCGCTCAAAGAGGGGTCTGTATTGGAAAGGACTATGCTTGCTGTGCAGGCCTTCAGCTCCAACGAGCTTGCGTTCCTGTCCATGCTCTTCTTCGGTGTTGGTCTGTATGGCAACCTTCAGTGCCTGGTTTTGCCTGGTCCAACTTGAATAGTTGAAAATTAAGAGGGCATTGGATGACTTTCGATCCAAGCTGATTCCAAACCAACCACGGTTCATGTGTATCTTGCCTGGTGGCTAAGGTTCAACTACTATGACACACAGTGGGCCAAGGTTGACGCTGGTGGATACTTCAACGTGTCCTACATTGTGGAGTCCTTGCTGCTGCCAATGTCATTCTTCATGCACATCGCCTGCTACATCCAGAAGAAGAACGGAAAGTGAGAGAAAATAGCAAACCTGTTTTTGAAGCCTTCAAAAGAAGTTCTTGACTACCAGGGACCCCCGCATTGTCAGGAAAAGATCCAATGCAGTCTTCAGGATTCCTGAAGTCTGAACAATTTTGCTGTTGGATATGAAAATCTCCTTTTGGCGGTTCACGTTTTGGTTCTTTGGGATTGGAAGGCCATGGCATCTCCCATGACTGTCATGTCAGCCAGGACAGGGGTTTGGTGTACAGTGTAAACCCATAAACGGTTTGAAAGAATGGAAGCAGTGCTGTTTGTGTAATGCACACATACTCTTGATGTGTGTATGTATTGCATGTATATAGAACATTTACAGATACAGAGACAGATACAGATACATATGTTTTATCTTCTATTTCTATATGATGCGTTGCAGACAGATTGACTAGATGCAGGAACTGCACTTGATGTCTTTAGCCATTTGAGTCTTCCTGCCTTTGTTTGCAGGACACCACTGACACAGCAGGTGGGAACACCGGTGGCTATGAAGCTACCAAGCCATCGGAGGAAGAGACTGGACGGAAGGCAGGGAGTCGTGTCAGTCAGCGCTGCAGTAGCTCTTAGTGTTTTAGTCCGACAGAGGTGGCTTTTTGCCTCCTTACCTGTGGCCATCGCCACCACTGTGAGTGTCAGAGTCTTGGGTGTTGCCCTCTTGGATTGGGGATGAGGAAGGTTGAAGGGCTGAAGGGCTTGCTATGACAAGTAGGAATGACGTGTTCCTACCTAAGACCACGTTGAGGCAAGAAGTCGTCGACAGCACCACAGTCGTTGGTTGCTTAAGTTTATACTTTGGAGAGATGTTGCCACGGAAATTCAGCATGGAAATTCGTTTGG
This sequence comes from Breviolum minutum Mf 1.05b.01, assembly GCA_000507305.1. Classification (NCBI taxonomy): domain Eukaryota; class Dinophyceae; order Suessiales; family Symbiodiniaceae; genus Breviolum; species Breviolum minutum. Next base: position 8,930 of record DF239971.1, read on the forward strand.
TCCTATTGAAATCTGCTTATTTTTGAGTCTTGATATTGTATGTTTTGCTTGAGGTACAGCTCCAGTGGTGAGACTGAAAGCTTCTGAGGCAGGGAAAATGGAGGGCCTACAATTGTCAGGGAAAAAACCTGAAGGTGCCTGTGATTCATAAATGACTGGTCAGGTTGTGGTGCAACACACGGACGATGGTTTGTTTGTGCAAAGCCCAGTGTTGAGAGGGGCTGGGTCTGTGTTGGTAAAGTCAATCATGTACCAGCCACTAGCATCCAAAGGCCATGACAACATAGACACTGCATTTTCCTGATGATTGGGTTTGTTTGAGTCAAGAAAACGAAACGACAGGAAGGGCACTATTGGTTCAAACATTCAGGATTTGGAGCCAGCAACTCCTGACAATTGGTCCTCACAGATGGCGGGCTCCTCAGAAGGGAATGGCAAATGTGAAGTAACGAAGCCACCTTGCCATGAAAAGCACTCTATTGCAACTTTCGACAAATCACTTTGAGAGGATACTGCACAAGCATTGAAGCATATGGTGTGTTGAAACTAAAGCGAAGGACTAAGGATAGCAAAGCAGGATAGTGCCATCGCTTCCATGATGAGTGTTCTACAGATGGCTAACATTTTGCTTTGGGCGCACGCAGTTGCAGGGCATTGTTCCACCTGATGATGTCCGAAGACGGATAAGACTGACCCGTGGCCTGTTGGAGAAGGATGTACTTGGTAGGAGTCTCAGTTAAGTTCTGGAGAGACGGAACAGGAACTAATCAAACACGGCCCTGAAAGGAAAGATGCTGGCAATGGCAATCCACATCCCTTGATCGATTGTATCATTATTGAAGTCTTGCTCAAACAAGATGTCCCTGTGCAGCCTACATCGGCGACACTGTCTGGGAATATTTGGTTCTGCGGCATCAGTACCAGCAGGCAGCCCATTGGGTTCTGATGCTGGAAGCCGGCTTTTCCTGTACAGCCCCCCCCCTTGCAGGTCGTTCGCAGCCCCTTCACTGAGAGTGAGGAGGCCAGGTAGCAGAATTGGATGAATTTGGTGTAGCAGATGCTCAGCCGAGTGCAGCTTGTGCAAGGTTGCGGTGCAAGTGCAGACTTACGTTTACGGATTGATTTTGCCGTCCTGCTTGGCAGGTCAGAACAACTCGGCAGGGAAAAACAGCCGTGATGCTGTTCAGGGGTGAGCAGCATGGCCTGGTCTAGTTGGAGCTGCATTTTTCGTTGTATTTGGTTTTGTGTCGGTGGTCTTCTGTAATGATGTTGTCGTCATCAGCAACCGGAACGACCACTATGTTGGTGGTGATGATGATGATGATGATGATGATGATGATGATGATGATGATGATGATGATGATGATGTTGATGTTGTTGTTGGCCTGTGTGAGTCTTGATCCACTCAACTCTTGTGTAATCTATTATGATTCTATAGTCAGGTCTGCAGCTGGCACATGTTGTCACTGAGGACCTTGACGCAAAAAGAGCGGGATGTGTTGTTGGAAGGGGCGCAGAAGACCTGGCTGGGAAAGGCCAGGTATCCTTTCTTTTAAATTCGTGAGCAAAAACTTTAGTTGCAAAAAGAGTGCAGCCTGATTACGCTTGATCCCTGTTTTTGTTGTGGTTGCAAGTTTTTGGTGCTCTCCATGCGTCCATCTCAATTTTAGGGCTCCGTAGCTTTTGGTCCTGTGGATCATGAGCAGGGAAGGGGGAATGGCATGGGAATGGCTACTGTCAGGTGAGATCCAATTTCGATGGCATCAAGCAGGTAGGCGTCAACATGTGCGCAGCTGCAAATGCCAAAGTGTTACTCAACAGCTCAACTGGGCAATTACTTCCAAGCCAGGAGGGTCCAGCTTTACAGGTACTCGAACGCTTTGGGACTTCGAACCTTGCTGGGCTACGCCTACATGGACGCCGCGTCGTCAGATGAGGATTTGATGCGCATAGTGAAGGAGGCACACGGAAGCATGTAGGAATACCTCTGAACTGCAGCAAAGCTACGTAGTTAGGGTCAAGGTATGTGATGGGCATTGGCTTTGATATTTTGATTTCTGACCTACCGTACAGCTGGCCAGATTGGATTGCTTTTACCTCCTGGCAAAGAAGACCAGATGCTGGCGGAGGTTACTGGAGGTGCAGTTCTGCTGTTGGTTGTACCTGGACTTGAATGTTTCTGAATGAAATAGCGTGATCTTCCGACCAAAAAGTCGATGTCAGGTATTTTTGATCCTTCTGCTCGCCCACCCGGGCGCTACTTCCTCGCACTGAACTTATTCGACACTTGCGCAGGTTTACATTTGGAGTAGTCATGTGAAGCAAGCGATTCTTCCAATGAGCAGGGCCCTACATGGCCATACTGCAAACGCAATCACCTTGACACCCAGGCCCTGGCCCCGTTGGGCCATGCTGCATTGCGGCTTTACATCAGCCGTTACCTGTGCGAAAGGCTACATGCGGAATCCTGGGTGTTGAGGGCAGAAAGTCGTATTTCAATCCTCTTCAAATGCGTTTGCATTCGGTTGAGTCAGAAATGTACCCTAAATCTTTTGCGATCACAGAGATTCTGCACATGCATGCCAAGAATCTTGAACATGTTTTGTCCTTCGTGTATGAGTGGGAGGCCGCTCGTCGCAAGCGAGTTCATCTACCGGGTAAAGCTTGCGTGAGGTTCTCAGGTGAACACAAGTTCAGACTCTTGAGCCACAGGAAAGTGTGATTACTTTCAGGTGAGCACCAGCCAAGACAGAACAAACTGAATCCCAGATGAAGACACCTCCAACATTTGTTGCATTAGATTCAAGGCTTCGACAAGAGGAGCTGGATACGGCAGCGGTGCAGCTCTTGGGTATCGGGAGCAAATATAGGTCGGTCGGGTCGCTGTGTCAGCTGTCGCGTTTCCCCACCGAGGTGGCCTTTTTGTTGGATAGCGCCACGGCCGAGGAAGCTAGCCTCATGCAGGTCTCGGGGTTTGGGATGATTTGTCTTATTTGTCTTGAGCTATGAATCAAGCAAGATTGGTTCGGATGATTTCGTGTGCGTCTGCTTGTTGTAAATTTAGTGGAAGATTCCCCTTCCCCACATGGGGTTCCAAAGCGAATGTCCCAATGGCTTTTTGTTCATGGAATTTGGCCGTCCCGTATTCACAGTCTGCCAAATCATGGTTCAAAAATGTTCAAAACCTGCCAGGGTGCTCGGGAACAAGGTGACAGCTATGCCTTTGCCTTCGAGTGCTTGTTGGGTGACCTTGCCCTCAGACTTCCGTGCGCCCACAGGAGGTTGTGGAGTCAAGATGCTGTGAAGCGGGTTGAATGACTCATGCTTTTTGTGCTGGCCAGGTACCGCTTGCATCAGATTGTGTCCCAATTCGGATGGGCACAGCCTCTGGAAGGCACCTAGGTAGGTCTTAGCTGAGTGGAGCTGCCCTTGGGCCCAAAACAGCGGAGTGTATAGCAGGTGGCAAGACTTGGCTCTGCAATGTGTGCGCTGCGAACACTTGTCTTGTTCTAAGTCAGCTTTGCTCATTTGTCCTCGGCAGCTTGCAAGCTTGGGTCCTCGGAACGAGAAATCTGCGGAATTAATACATACAGCAAGCGGGTGACAAGACAGTTTCAATAGACACACCAATTTCATATGAGGTTGAAATGCTTGTCAGCTATTGAATCAAGCCTTGATACGTTACAAATATGAATTTAATGTATCAGTATTTATAATATATGAACCATATGTACATCGTATAGGTTATAGGCTCAAAAATATTGACTTTGACCTAAAACATTCACCAAGGGGTAGAGGGCATCTGGCTAAGACTCCAACACTCATCAGCTATAGAGAGCCGGTTGTGGGCCATGACGAGCACTTTTTGACAGCTGTGCGTCTGCGTCTCGGTTTGCCTGACATTTTGAATCAGTAAGATCTCTTTGCCCCGGGAAGAAAGCTTGACTGTTTTTTAATTGCCTGTGAATTATCCTTTGTTCTGTGACTGGTTGCAAGTATGCTGCAGCTTGTTTAGCTCTGTGTTGGGCGACACCATGACTCGGTTCGCGGTGGCAGCGGGTGTGGCCACGGTGGCTGCTCTTGCAGCTGGGGCAGCTTTTGTCGTGACACCTACTCGACCCCCTTCTGCTCCCACCGTGCCGGGGTCTGAGAATGTCTGAGCTTACGATATCCTATGATGTATGATCATTCAGTCGGTTGTAGAAGACATGACGAAGACATGATTCATACGATTATGATTTTGGAAAATTTATTTGTATATGAATCTACAATGAAATATATTTGATACACTACTGTACTATGATGTGTGATGTACCATATAGTGTGATTCAATGACAGTGCAACGTGACTCAGGATATAAGATCCATGTGAAGTGTAAAAAAATCTAGAATATTGTGCATCCGGCATTCCTTTGACTTCCGGGGATGCCCCAGGCCTTTGGCATCTGGAGTTAGTGGATCTTCCGCACAGACTGGCTGGGGCTTGGCTGCTGCAGGCGCTCCATAGCTTCATATTTGGTCTTTTGTCATGTCTGACTTCAGTGGTCTTCGAGTCTTCGAAGGCCTGGCGTTGGGCGCCCATGTCGGCCTTGCCGCAGCTTGGCGGGTTAGGTCCACGGCTGCCCGAGCAGAGGGAGCCGAGACCTTAGGATCGGTTTCACCGTGAAATTGAGATGTAGAAAGGGTCAAACGGTCCCAAATTCCAACTGTCAAGGCCTCCAAGCCCTACAAAGAGACGCCTGCTGATGAGCGGCTCTTTGAACAGGTGTTTGGAGACGAGTTCAGGGTCGCTTCATGATTTCGTTTCGATTTCAAGTATAACGATACCAAAGAGTCAAGATGAAAGTGACGAAACATGGCATTTGTGCCACGGACTTGTATTGGTCCGATTGTCAAACACGAGCAGTGAACTGTTTCCTGTCGTGCCTTTTGCTGAAGTCGTTCTGGGTGTTATGTCTCTTTCTCTTTGTCCATGTCGCCCTTTTTGCAGGTCTACCTGCAGTACACTTCTGAGTACATGAAGGGCCCAATGTACTGGCACCCTGACAAGATGTCGCTTGGCTGCGGTTCTTTTGGATGCCGCATCCAGTTTATCGAAGAGGGCTGTTTGATATGATATCGATTTGGATTCTGATGGCTAGACTGCTGTAGTTGCAGTGGGAGGGATGCAGGGAACAGACTTGTTGCAGGCAGGGATTTGCACCAGACTATCCTGGACGTCCCATTGTGAAGAACGGTATGTATACCAGCGAGGTGATCGGAAACTTGAAGGCCGGAGGACAAAACTATAGGCTATCGCACCTCTTCCGGATAATTTTAAGTTTGGGAGATTAGACTTCCTATGGTTCGAGCAATCGCATGCTGCTCACTTGAGTCTGTATTGGAAAGGGCCGGGCTATGCTTGCCGTGCAGGCCTTCAGCTCCAACGAGCTTGCGTTCCTGTCCATGCTCTTCTTTGGTGTTGGTCTGTATGGCAACCTTCAGTGCCTGGTCATGCCTGGTCCAACTTGAATAGATGAAAATTAAGTGGGCATTCGATGACTTTCGATCCAAGCTGATTCCAAACCAACCACGGTTCACGTGTATCTTGCCTGGTGGCTAAGGTTCAACTACTATGACACACAGTGGGCCAAGGTTGACGCTGGTGGATACTTCAACGTGTCCTACATTGTGGAGTCCTTGCTGCTGCCAATGTCATTCTTCATGCACATCGCCTGCTACATCCAGAAGAAGAACGGAAAGTGAGAGAAGATGGGAACACCTGAAGCCGAGTTAGTTCCAGCTATCAGAGTTGATCCTTTTTGAAAGACGGCCGCTTGCTGCGTCATGTCAAAACAGGAAGAATCTGTCAAATTGGTAGCTGCCACCAAATGCTGAAATGCGGGTATATTTTTTGGATATTTCTGCGTTCAATGAACCAATCTCAGGTGTTGATTACAGCCATGGCCATGAGCGCCTCCATGGGTCTGAACCTCAGTGATTCTGTTTGTGAGAGGACTGTGGACTACGTAAGTGGTTCGATACCGTGTATACCCAATACATGTAACTGTAAGACTGTAAGAGGATGCAACAACAGAAGCTTTTCAATACATGCCGTATGGGGCTTGGGCTGCGTTGCATACTTGTGGACCTGGGAACTTCCATGCACTTCCAGCTGAGGTGCTGCGAGATGCTCCACCTCAGGCGTTACAGTTCTGGTGATTACATGAACATCTCTGAACGGTCAACGGTCCTTCTCAATCACCATATATCACAACAATGTCTACTTAATGGCAAAAAAGATGCCAATAAGAAAATTGTGGTTTATTCATGTTTCTTTTTGTTCTTCTTTTTTTGATGAGCATTTTCAATTTTGTTCCTTCCACAACCAACTTTCTGTTCGAAAAGGTTCCAATGGGTAGGTCGTCTTCGAAAGGTATCTGTCTGGAGCTGAGCTTGAATTCCAAGAGTTCCAATTGGGCAGCCCAAATGGGTGAATCTTTGATAGCTCAAAATTAGGGTGCCAGGGTGGGGACCACAGGTTTTGCCTGATTCGGTCATGTTTACAGAAGTGAAAATAGAATTAAAATCATCCATTTCGAGCATTAATGAAAATTAGCGCCGATGCCTCCAATCATTTTGAGCCATACGTGTTTGTATGCAAGAGTTTCGGCTTTCCATTTTCGCGGTGAACCATGGCTGAACATGGCAACGCTCGTCACAATTGTTGCAAAGCCTTCATTAGTCGAATGCTGGGAGATTCCCTCAGTGAGACGTTCGTGGATTTCTATTGGCCAGTGAACCGCTTGCATTTGGCAATCTACATTTGCTTTGCGGTGTCATTCTCGTATACATATCTTTGGCTGTCTCGCTTCTTGCAAGCGCAGTGTGGCACGTATCGAGTCTTTGGCGGTTCATTTGCAAACTGCAGCTTCGAGGTGGTGGGCTTCTTGGTTTACACGTGGATGACATTTCTGTCTCTGAAGCTTGGTTGTTTTGTCCCTTTTGAATCCTTTGTATCAATATATATATATATATATATTGCTTTTTCATATCTTTTCCATGGTTTTTGGGGTTGGCGCGTTGGAGATCATGCTTGCTTTCACAGAAAGCTTTTGGCTAGGAAGCTGATCTGGTATTATGATGATGTGAATGGTGATCGACGCAAGCAACTCAAAGAGTCCTCGTTTGGCTCTTTGCTGGTACTACTTGACACCTTGAAGAGTGCCCACAAAACCATTGCGTCCCTAGAGCAGACAATGCAACTTGTCAGGGACAGCATGCAGGAAGCTCAGATTGTAATGGCATTGAACATGCTTCGACAATGGGGTGATAAGGAAGCGGCATTGAATGAGGCAATTGTGAAGTTCTTGTTGGTGTTATGCCTTGAGCAATCTGAGCAAGAGAGGAAATGGCTTAGATCCGAGATCAGGCGGGACAACTTGAACGATCCCGCACTTCTAGAGGTCATCCAAACTCACGTCAACGAAGGATGGAGCGAATACTATCAGGCCAAGAGAAAGGCCTTTGATGCGTGCCAGAAAGGAAGGCATATTTGGATCCAGAGTGCAGAGGATAAGGATGGTGCAATGAGGCTGGGAAGTGATCCTGAAATGAAAAGCATGCAGCTCTATGTAATGAAAGTAGACGAAACCTTGACGGAAATTGATCTCGACAATGCCGACTATCAGCGTAACCGCGAAGAATTCTTGGCAAACGAATGGGAAAGGCATCAACCAGGTAAAGCCACATTTCATGCCCTGGTCTCCAGTCGTGAAGTCGTTGACCTGTCCTTTTCGCCACTACCGCAATGCGCTTGCGAACTTCCTCGTTGCTGCTTTCCAAGCATTTGCTATTTCTTCCCTCGTTGCTGGCAGTCTCTGAGATGTGCTTGCCAAATGCCTGAGGAACGACTCAGCCTCAGAGCCAACTATGATAATCGCAAGTGCTCTCTAGTGTGCTGCTCTGTAAGGTTGATATCACAACTGCAAGAACAGTTGCTGACCACGGTTGGGTTTGCATTTGCCTTCTGCCTCTTCAATCTTACAACTGTGGTGGTTGGAGTTCTGGATGGATGTCAAGCAGATGTACCTGTTCCCTGTGGCCTGATGTTGTTCCAGAGAAGTATTGGTATTCTTTGCACTTGCGTGTTCATTGCGGCCACGATCTTCTGCCTTCAAAAAGAGAATTTTGAAAACCTGAAGCCTCTAGTCGCAATATTTGAGATGACTGCTGCACTGCAGAAACTTGCACGTCAAGCAAGGATATTCAAGGATGGCTTGGGCAGCACTGATGAACTGTGTTTGAGGATTAAGGCTTCTGTTGAAACCAACCGATCCGCTGTGAGTTCCCTCACCGCATTTACCAATGCTCATGGCCGACAAGATGAAAAGGCGATGGCAGAATCTGTGAGAGCTTTCCTACAATGACTTCTCTTGGTGTACAGTTAAGGGAGCTCACATCAAAGCCGAAGCGGGGCTAGTATTGAATTGTAGCGAGGCTTGCTCGCACAGTGCTCAATGCATGCCCCAAGCGAATAAAAAAGATTTGCTTCCTCGCTTCCCATATCAGACTCCATCACGCTCCTGGAGCCTCATGTGGTTTCATGTTTCATTGTATGGTGGGTAGTTCAAGGTTTCTGGTGATGCATTGGCACGAGGGTGTCCGCCTCAGCACGTTCAGTATCGGAGTGGTGTGGGTGCCACAACTCCTTCGGCAGGCTTAACGTCACGGGTGTCCGACTTGACGTCTGTTCGTGCCGTTGTTTTAGTGAGGCTAACCTTCAAACCCTGCGGGCAAAGACTCTTCTCGCAGGCGCTTTGCATGAAACAGGGCAACTCCTTTGTCAATACTAGAAACATGTTGTGTGTCTGAGTCAGGTATTGTATCCCCTTTGCATCTCACAAGAAAAGGTAGCAACTTTCCAGGATTTTGGAAAATTCAAGAAAGTCTCTAGCGACCTCACTAGACGAATGCTCGGATGATTCTATATAGGATTTTTTTGTCTCCTTCTTCCAGAGTTCCATTTAGAGGCGTTCATCAAGGCACACTGATTCCAACACTTGCTTCTCCGACTCGGAAGTCCGGGGAGGACTTCAGCTCACAGAGCGTCAGTCTCTACAATGCCTCAATTTCAGCCAGACTCCAATTTCAATGTTTTACCAGCTCACTGCAAGGTGAGGAATTTTGTCATTTCTTCAGTTGTTTCCATAACTGAGGCCTTCAAGAAACAGAAAGAGTGGGTTTGGCAGCCTGATTTCATGATGCCATTTTGGTGTAGATGATTGATATGTTTTTCGGGCTTTGTTTGTGAGAACCTCTGACTTTTGAGATCTTGAGGCTCACATCTTGCAGTTGGTAGAAGACATGCGAGTTGTCCGATGCATGTACGTGGCTCGGCAGCCTGAATCTAGAGGATGTTCCTACTGTCAGTCCTGCTTGTCTGAATATTGGTGAGGCATTGGTGTATTTGGTGTAGCCTGCAATTGTATGGACAGTTGCAGTGGGCCAGTTACTGTAATTGTTTCCTTCAGCCTAAGAGAAGAATGCCATCGGATTCCACTACAACCATTGCAAAGAAGACATCTGCGATCCTAGAACACTGGAATTCCTTGATTTCATCGAGGCCAGACCAGTACACCTACAGTGCAGCCATCAGCGCATGTGATGGAGGTGCACTTTTCTTTCTCCGTTTTTACTCCCGAAAAATATCAAAAAAACCTGTGTCAAAGGAACTAAAGTCAAGGCTACAGGAAAGGTCACCACTTTGCTGAGGTGAGACTTGGAGGTATGCCATGGCCTTTGCCTCTCAGATGGTGAAGGAAGAAATGCAGTCCAAAGCTTGGCCCAGTTTACCTTCGAAAGAGTTGGAATTGGTCACTTCAAGGCATCTAAGATGATTGTTGGGGATGGCTCGTGAACTTTTATCACTGCACAGTTCCACCTGAAGAAATCCTTGTATCCTTCAATAGGACAGATTTTGATCGTTTTCCTCTCAAATAGATTTTGAGCTCAGGCCCAACGAAGTGACGAGCTGCGCACTCATTGGCTCGTGTTCGCGAGCTTCGCAATGGCAGTCGCAGCCCCTAATGGGCCGGTCCCATGAACACTCGGACTGTTTGTGATGTACTGAAGTGAATGGCTTCGCACTTTCATAAGGATTGCCCTGGCTCTGTTCGAATCCAATACGTCAGGGCCCGGGTTTGCGGCCGACGCTGCGACAGATGGTAGTTGCATTTGTACTATTGGCTCCGAGTCCTGTAACACTGTAGTTGCATGCCCCAGAACAAGCAAATAACACAAGGGTTCAATTGTTGCAAAACATGCACGGAAACAGAAGAAACAACATGAAACAAATATATGGTGTTTTCAGAACAGGTTGTGTGAACGTCGCAAATTTATTGTGAAACATTCAAAAACTATTGAAACAACTTTTTACAGTTATAGAAAGGTGTTGAAAGATTCAGACTTTTTTGGCACAGAAAACGTAGAGACATCTAGGTGTTCTGTATTCATGTATTTTTTATATACATAGTCATCTCGTAGAGAAGTATGTTTTCTGTAGAGAAAGAAGTGTCATTTCTCATGGTTTTGAGACAGTTCATTGGGGGGTCCAACCCACAAGCTTTCTGACAACACCCTAGTAATATAAGCAAAAAGAAAGCTAGGACACAAATCGCAACCATAGCGAAAAGATCGCCTACAAGTGAGCACTCGGATTACAAAATTGTCGTACCTGAACATGTAGAAACTAAATCCTTGTGAATTTTTAAGGTGGGACAATCCTGCACTTGGCAATGCAACCATGGGAGCCTGCGTACCTTGGCTGGTATGTTTCAGCAACTGTCATTTTGATGAAGGTCATTCTTTTGCATTTGTTGGACGCATCCTGTGTCGAAAAATTGTGACTCCGTGTTTGTAGCTTGCGTAGCTTGTCTAGCTTGCAGCGATGGAGTCAAGAACAATTCTTAGAGAAGTCTCAGAGGTGTGTTTGTGGGTGGTGAATTGGGGACCTCTGTGTAGAAAGGGGCTGGGCTGTGCTTCCATGGTTCCTCAAGCAAAGCGCCCTTTTCTCGGCTTAGGTGAGAGCTTCTCAATGGCCTTTGTCCCTGGTACTTTTTCAAAGGACTGAGCTTAGACCGAATGCAACAAAACTACGTACTTGCAGGGATTGTTGCGCTCTGATTTTGCACAGCATATCTGGGAAGGATTGCGAAGTGTGGACTCCAACCGGACATCCTGAGCCTGGAAGCTCGAGCATGTCACACAACAGGTTGCAAGCACAAATAAGGGACACAATTGAATGCCAAGTCATCATGATAGGAGGCCTGACGGATGCAGCAGCATTTGTTCCTGAACGAGTTTCTCACTTTTGTGAGGCTTCAACTCCGCAATCCATGCATGTGAACAAGGAGGTGCATGGGCCAGGGACCCCAACGATTCGCACAGTTCTCACAGGGTGCAACCTGTGAACATTTTGCTTTGTTGAGGTTGCGGCTTTAGAGCTTCTCAGAAGAATGGTTGATATCATTCTCCAACCTGATCTCATTGGTCAGCTGCCAAGTTGCGATGCCCTTCGTCCTGGAATTTTGGTATGACAAAGCCTGGCTGCTGAGGCCTAAATGCAACAATTAGTGCCTGCTCTCAGGCACAATACCAACTCATCTCAGTCCAAGTTGGTTTAGTGATACAAGATTCTAGTTCTTGGTGAAAGTGCGATAGAACCCTGGAGGGCCAGCGTTGGGCGGCTGCTGTGCATTTGCTAGCCGACATGCCAGCAAAGAAGGCTGAGAGTCAGATGCAGCATTGTGAATGGATTGGCAAACTGATAGACAAGGCTAAGAGAGGATAGCAGAGAAATGATTTTGAACAGTATAGATACTTAGATGTATTGAGGGCATGACTGCACCTACTGATCTACTGCTGTTTGCATATCGACTTGGTGAGGTTGCTCCAGATCTAGTCAGTGGAGACCTTGGAATTTTGCTTGATGCAAAACGGGTAGTTTGGATGCTGTGAGCTGCTGGATCTGGTATCCTCGACTGAGAGGCTACAATGCTACCATGAATGCTGCCAAAGAAGCGCACCTTTGGTCCTTATCTCTTCATTTGCTGGAGAAGGCGAACATGACAAGACTGCTATGAGCAAGTCACACATCTATTCAATGGCTTTTTCAGGTTCTTGTAAAGGGTGGTAGGTAGCATAACCTCACCCAATTGGCAGTAAAAACCGCTTATATACCAGGCATATATTGCCTTCCAGGGGGTTATACAATCCCTACCACCTATCACCAGAACCAGAATAGTCCATTGATCTATGCTGGAAGTTGTGTGTGTCAGGTGAACTTCTTGAGGATTCGGCCAAACCTGATCTCCTTCAACACTGTCCTGGTGCGATCAAGGGGCACTGCTTAATTGCAATGAGCAAGAAAACGCAAATAGCCAACACTTCGGGCAATTCAAGATGAACAATCAGTCTTTCTTGGTAGGGATCATTTCGAGGTTGCTTTGTTGCAATTGAAAAATGCACATTTCTCCAGGCCGCTTGTGAGAGAGCTGGTCGGTGGAGCTTTGCGGTGGATACTCTGCAGGCCATGAAGGATGGCAGCCTTCGCCCCGACAGGCTCCGACAAGAAGTTGGGGTTCTCGCGGTGGAATCCAGTTCAATTGCGGCAATGATTTTAAGAAAGCAACAAAAAACACAACATGCTCTTCTTGAGTTGAATTGGAACAACCAACACACAAACTTGAAGGCGAAGTTGGACTTCGTTGGCTTGGGCCTAAGCTGAATCTTTGAAGGCTATTTGATCTATTCTTAGATGAGCCAATAAGGTTGCCGCCTTTGCAAAAGGGAGCAAGTGGAGCGAAGCTTACAGTACGATGCGCCAACTAGGTCTTGAACTCAGATGTAAATCAGTGCCACATTCAAAGCGGGATATTAGTCAGAAGTCAGAGGGGAGTAGCCGAGTAGCCAAAGTCTTAAGGTATGTATTTAAGGTGCTCTTCTGTTTTGTCATTCAGCACGTTTCCAGCTTCCAGGTGACCTACGTGTCAACGCAGACTTGGTGATCTTCGGCGCCACAGCAAGCGCTGCTGGGCGAAAGGGACAAATGCAGATCTTGAGATCCATTTTTCCAAATAGGACTGAAGAGCTGGAAAGACTTCTTCTTGGCATGCCGTGAATCTTTCTAGTAGCTAGGCATCTTCTTGTAGTGAGTTCGACCTGCATCTGTTTAGATGATGAAATGTGCTGAAAGCTGAAATCATTACCTTTACTGTACAGATTCTTTTGAGGGTCAATGACTTTTTGGTAAGGCTTGCCAACGTGGCCATCAATGGCTTCTCGCTTTAGACTTGCTGCATGAAACGCCTGGGGCCACAGTGATGTTTTAGATTTTAGATCCAAATTTCAGTTGCGTAGAGATTTGGAAGAGTGGAAGACAGTGAAGAGATGTGAAGAGGAAGTTTGGCTTTGTAGTGGATGAGTTAAAGTGACACCGTTCCTTCTTTCTTCCCTGCAAATATGTGCGTTGAATGGTTCGCTCCAATGCTCTTCAAGAGTGAGAGCTTGCACAGATGTGCCCAGCTGGAGGAAGTTGGATTAAGAAACTGGCATGAACCGTGAACTCACAAATTCTTAAGAAACTGTCACGAAGTAACTCAGGATGAGAGTCAAGTTGAAGGCTGACGAGCGCTTTTGTGGTTCGGTGATGACTGCTTGTGCGATGGGACGTCAGTGGGAGGCAGGATGGCCGGACCGTTTTTGAGAAGTGCACTTTTGGTTGGATGCCATGGGCAGAGCGATAGGTACCTGAGTCTTGTGTCACTTGGATTTTTCAAGTGCAAGAGATAAATAATAAATAGGATCAACGTGCCCAGGTTGCTGTGAGCTTGCTGCAGTCTATGCCAAGGAGGTGTATATTGTGTGCATTTGTGGGAAGCTCCTTGAAGGAACTGGCACCATTGTGACCTGTAAATGCCAGATTGGCACGGGAAATCCTTGGATACTTATCTTAGCTGGATGTCTTGTTCGGTATGTTAAAGTTTTGGATGTGTTTCTTTGTTTTCCATCTCTCTTCGTGGTTTCTTTCTGGATTTGATTTAATTTCTTATTTTGGGGAGCCGGATTAAAGATATTAAAAGCTGCTCAAGATCAAGTGAAAATGCAAGGAGTCTTGAGCAAAAATCCGTGGACATTCCATGAAAGATGCGAGCAAACATTGAAAAGAAGGGGTAACAAAAACACTGCGAAGCGCAGAACAGGAAAGACCACCGCACGAAATCAAATATGTCAAATTCCATTGTCATTCTCGCATTTTCTGTAAAGACAGAGCTTCTAACAATGCTATGATACACCGGGATTCGCATTTCAGTAAGATCTAAGAGGAGGGATTCACGAATAAAACTGTTGAATGTCTGTGCAGTTCTGCAGCTTTCAGCATCAAATTCATCTGTCTCCACATAGGCACTGCTGTGTTTCATCAAAGACGCCAAAAACTGCTGCAATAGAAGGTAAAGTCTGTTTGTTCACCGTTAATCTCCAGCAAAAACACAGCCATATATACATCACCAACCCATCTCTTTCATTCTTGCCTTTCTTGCGGATCTCCAGTTTTTTTGATGCTTGGTCACGGGCAACACTCATGGCAGTAGATGCTGTGGACACGGTGCAGCTAGGCGAGGAAGACAAGACATTGGCACAGTTTTGGTATGAACCACACACACTTCAGTGCCTCCGGGAGCAGTGCCTTCTTGACGATGTGAAGAGCATTGCACTGTTGTCTGCACCATCCCTCTTTTTCTTTTTAGATGTTGAAAAGTCCAAGGCAGTGCTTTTTGAGTACGACCAACGCTGGGAAAAGGAAGAGCAGTTTGTCTTCTTTGACTATCGAGACGGACCTCAAGGATTGAACAAGTGGGCTGGCTGTTTTGACCTGATCTTAGCAGATCCTCCCAACCTGCAGATGAGCACTTTGCAGCAATATGTAGATGTGATACAGATGCTGCGCAGTTCCGACCAGTCCAAGATTCTTTTTGTTACAAGTGCTGACTGGAGCAGCTTCCTTTTTGATGCCTTAGGGCTTCTTGAAGTGAAATTTAAACCATCAATGCCATCATCGGCATGGTCCCAGTGCGGCAAGTTTGGTTTGTTTGCAAACTACAGGAACAGTAGTTTGAGTCGAGAGAATCCAGCCGCACCGGTTGATGCTCCGGAAGATAGTGAAGTAGACTATACTGGTTACTATCTTGGTTTACCTGCTCATGACATCTAAGTCTGCCTATTCCCAGCGCTCACTGTCGCGGTTGCTTGTCCATTCTGAACAGTCAGCCACCCCAACCAGCTCCCGAATTCCATGCAACGTCCATGCCATGAGATGCATGGCATGTTTCAATCGTCCCAAAAAGATTGAAGGCTTAAAATCCGCAAAAAACGACTCCGTCTGAAATACTCAGGATGAGCAAAGAGCTCATTCAAAGACTACTGCCCTAGGCATCGCACCGTTCGACGACGTGCAGTATCTGAGTCAAAGCGATGTTGACCGCTTCGTCGAACCACTGCTTCTTCGCACGCCATTCTGGGAAGGAATCGGAGTGCCTTGTTGAGCATTTATTGGACCCTGCGCAAGACTTTATCAAGTTCAATAAGAACAATGGTTCTGCAATGCTGGCGCAGACTACCTGGTCCAGCCCCAAGCGAAAATGGAGCCTCTTGAACTTCGGTCAGGTCTCTGCTGACTCCAGAATGATGAATTGAGAATGACAACACTGGCAGCGGCAAGACAAACCCAAGGTTAGTCAGTTAGTCAGAGTGGTTCTGCTATATGGACCTTGGCACCCGGGGAAGTAAAGTGCCTTTGAGAGCCTTGGGCCTTGGACCCCGGCCCTCTTGGAGAGGAACCTGTCTGAATCTGGGTGGATGATTCAGGTGGTGCGTTTCCTGATTTGGTGAACTCTGAAGCCCATGTGCTTGATGTTCCCAACCTGCAGTTTTTGAGAGCTTGCACTGGGTTAAGCACAGGTGCAGATGGCTCGTCAGGCACAGGAGTGAGAAATACTTCATTGATGATTCTTTGTGGATGTGAGACGGATCGGCTCCGAGACGCTGACAAAGGTAACTGCCAGCCGTCACGACGGAGCGGGTGACCTGTCTTGGGTGCTCCAGGGTGATTTGAGAGTGCCATGCCCACTGGCATGGCGATTCCCGACGACTCACACTGGGATGTTGATTCATTACGAGGGCTGTACTCTGAAGTGACGCGGAACGTTGCGGCCGAATCCATGGCAGCCGAATGATGTGATGACGAGCTGGAGCCAAGGCCTCCACTCAGGACGCTATGAGCGGCAGGGTGGGCAACCTCTCCAGCGATTGGCCTGGCTTGGCGGAGACCGTGCGGCTCAGTGGTACCCTCACAAGAGCTGCCAGAGCCTCCAGCCGCCTCTCTTTGGTCCAGAGGACTTGGCATTTGACTGCTGTTCACTCACATGGATAATGGATAGCTTTGTTTTAAGGTTTGGCAGGAGCAAAGTTATCCTGTCAACTAAGACTTGTCTATGAAACCACACGTTGAGGGTAGGGAAATGGTTTGCTGTCCAGATTCACTGCTCCGAGGGAATGCGAACTTGCCAACAGCAAGAAATTGTTCACGGCAAAAAGCTTGTATTGATTGTATTGATTGCATGGTATTGCAGATGGTAAAATCTTGCTGTTTTTTTGCGCAAGGGCTGACAAGGGCCAGCCACTTTCGTGTCAGTAGTGCCTGTGAAAGCAGGCAGCTTGCCGTGACTTCGGCCAGTTGTGCGCCGGTCCTGACTGTCTTGCAGGAGGGGTTCGGGAGTGTGTAGGTCATGCCAAAGTACTTGGTTTGCTTGGTCGTTGTCAGATGAGAGTTTGTTGTTAGGTGACAGTCGTGAGTCTCTTCGATTGGATTCCTGCCTCGCAGAGGATGTGCGACAGTGGGAGAGAGCTTTGCATCTCTTCCTACATATGCCGAGAGGGTCAGTCCGGAACTTGGAAAAACTTGTGTAGGAAATCGTTTTGATCCATGAGCGAGCAAGCATTTGAAAGAGGCATGCAGTAACCACCATTCCTTTGCTTTGGAACTGCGCCATTCTATTGCTGCTGCATTCTGATATTGAGTCTGGGATGTGTCCAGGTTGCAGACCCGCAAATTTACAGCCAGATGGTCATGGTGTCCGGCTGCTCAAAAGCCAAGGAATGTTGAAGGCTCGCAAAATTGGGACAGGATGACAGCATTCAAAAACAACTCGGGCATAGTTTAAACAGAAAATTTTTCAGAAACGTAACAGCTGAAACAAAACAACTTCCTAGATACCTACAGTATACATTTTTCCGTTTGTTTTTTGCAAATTGAGGTGCGAACAACGCGGCCTTAGCCACCTTCAACAAGAGCTTCTGGAATCCTTGGTATTTGACCTGGCGGCTACTCCTGGCTTCCAGAGTGGGGGTATCCCAGGCAGTGCAGCCCTCTTCATGACTTCGACCCAGTGGACCACTGAGGTTTGGTGATGGCATTGAGTGCACTAACAGGCAACACTAGCAGTAGTGGTATGATCTCAACATCTCCAACACCAAAGCGATTTCCACTCTCTGCGGCATCACCATGGCGGCCCTATGTCAAGGCACTACTGTTTTGAGCCTTACATGGGTAGAAGATGGGTAAGGATTGCATTGATTTGTCTTGAACTGAATCCTGGAGAGCAGGTTTGAGTGTCATTGCAGTGATTGCAGTCACTCGAAGCATGTTGTTGTCTCAAGCCTGTAGGAGATTCGGCTTATGGAACACGTCTTGGAGAGTGCTGTACAGGGAGACCCTGCATCTGTATGTGCTGATCTCAGATTTGCGCAGGTTGAATAATTGTACACAACTGATTCTGCAGCCTGAAGACAGGCAATGCTATTGAGACCTATGGCCTGAAGATTGCAGGCGCGGCAATCGATAGTGTTCTTTTTCACATCATGGGCGTTTGTGATAGACTCATAGACTGGATACCCTTCTAACTCAGAGACACCTTTTGCAGCTGTTAATGCTGAGCCGCTCCGCGCATGCAAAACGGTAAGCTGTTTTGGTTCAGAGATGGGGCTGCTTCCTGGGAGATCCACGCTCAAACCTGGCGATATAGCGGAAAGTCTCGCAATTCAAAAGTTGAAACAAAAAAGGAACAGTGACGTCATTTCTTCCACAGCTTTACGCAGATCCACACATTTTTCCCCGGGGCTGGACCCTGAATTGTTTGCCGCACTGAGCCGTCTGGGCGACCTTGGCGTTGTGAGCCATCCATGAGATCAATACTCAGACTGGATGGATACGCGTAACTCAGTTGCAGCTTCGCCTTGAAACACCGTGGATCCATCCATGGCACTGACTACGCTTTGGATGTTTGTTCACTACAGATACTGATACTGAGTAATAGGAGGCAGTCAGGTGATGTTGTGAGGTGATTGCTTGGAGCTCTTTCATTGGTTGAATCATTCCTATATAGTTGCTAGTTGCTAGATGTTGCTAGATGTTGCTGGTCGGTCCATGTGTCTTGTAGCCTTCCTTCTGAGAGTTTCAGTACAGCTAGGGTACCAGAAGTTCATGCTTTCAGAGTGTGCAGAATTTTTTTTGGATGTGAGACTTGTGGTGCTGAGACTTCATCAATCTTGACAATGAGAAGAGAGTGCACCTCTCCGACTCTGCATGCCACAGGAGGCACCCTTGCACATTTCATCAACACTGGCAAAGTTTGAAACAGAAGTTCAAAACAGAAAGGATGAGGCTAGCATGTCGGAAAATGAGCCGACCAGCTTGCTTCGCTTAAAATCCTTCGGATTTTTGCAGATCGCATTTTTGGTGACTGAACTGAACACCAGGTTGATCCTTATCAAATACATTGGCGAAGCAATGTGGATCTTGAGCGAAGCAACATGGATCCTGCTTATTCCACAGGCTGTCTACTGTTCATTTTTATGCACTCTTTTCTTGTTTGACAAAGTGGCTGATAATATTTTCCCTCATCTATCTTCAGCCTGTGCCCCCAGGTGTGTATACCGAGCTCATTCTTGGCTTTGGTTTTGATATCTTCTGCTGCAGCATTGGACTTCAAGGAAAGCAGAGAACTGAGCGTTTGGTTTCCTTCCGCTATGCAGGTGCAGCTGTATAAAATCAAATTCATCAGGTCACCGACGAAAAACCCCAAAAGCTGAAACTTTGCTCGGCCAGGCTTTCTGGCTTTTCTGGAACTCTGTTTGGATGCTGGATGAAGTCTTTTGGGATGAGCCTGATGAGCAAACTCCTTGGGCTCAGACACCAATGTTTGGCACTCATGAGAACAGATATGCTGTTGTTCAAGAGTATTGATTCTTGGCTGAAATGTGGGTGTTTAGAGGCTTGAAAGAGATCTTGGGACTCTACTATCATTGATTGAATCCGATTCTAGTCTTCCGCTTCCAAACTCTCTTCCTGTCTCAGAGTTGACTTGAAACATGAAGCCCTTGACAGTGGAGGTGTCAATTGTTTGAGGCAAGAAAGGCTTTTTCCTTGCTCCGGTCCTATGGCTTGCTGTGGTGCTGCTGGAAGTCTTCAGGGGCCTCAAGGCCAAGATGGTGGGAATGTATGTTAAGGGCTTGAGAGAAAATGGCTCAAACTAAATAAATCCTTTTGCCTCGTTTTAGCCTCAGGCAAATGGCACATATTCCAGACACTGCTGGCAGTCAAATGTGCGAGAATTGCTGTGTCACTCTGGATACATTGCCATGTGGTGCCTTGGACCTTGCAGAAAAAGTGGAGGTGAAGTTTCCCAATTTTTCCCTCACATTTCTACATTTTTAATAACCAAAAGGTTGGGAGAAGATGCACAAAACCTTCAACACCGCACCTCAACTACTGTTTGTGGCACCTGGGTTTCTGACTCATTGATGAGGTCTTCTACCGATGGCTTCTGGGCCTGTGGTGATCTCTGGGCATCAAACGCAAGCGCTGTGGTTAGATTCCCAGTTTTGAATGGATGAATTGTAAGGGAAGTAGGACTTCGTTTCGAGATATATACAAAGTATGAGAGATTGATGTAATGAATAATGATGAATGATATATTGAATATCAATGAAGGAACATTGTTCTTTGGAAATTTAGTTTGGGACAAGCACTAATTTTTTCAATGATACAACGGTATATATATATATATTTATGAATTTATGAACACATTTTCTTCACAACCCTCAGTCAAATAGCACCACTGCTATCGCACGGGCATCTCCCCTTTCCATCGTTCAAAACTTGTGCTGGAGCAAGGTGACCATTGTCATGATCATTGCCAGCACCATGCAACAGACGACGAAGGGCATCACCCTTCAGGTCGATCGAAGTGATGTCGTGTGGATTGTCTGGATCCTTGGCGGCAGAGAAAAAGTGTTTGGAGCTTGGTCTGGAGCTTAGATGAATGTCGATAAACTTGCAGTCTCTTTCCAACATGGACACAAGTGGAAACTTGATCACAGTTTTACGGTTTTACAACAATATGGTGAATTTACGATGTACCTGAACTCTCTTTCCTTTTGAGAATGCTGTATGGGTACCGCTTGTTCCTGGGTCCATTTCAAAAACCAGGAGCAGCTTGTGATATTTTTTTCAGCCTTTTGCCTCTGTCAGAATTCGTGGTGCTTCCACAAAGAGTGAGGACCTTATCCAATTTGGTGTGGATCTACTTGGAATTGTACTTCAAGGCGCCGAACTGGATGCCTTGAGATGGGGGGAAGGGGAAGAGGGTATGCTCCTTCTTGGGATGCTGATGCCCAACAGTGAGGCAATATCATCAACCTGGACCAATGATCATGGACTATGTTGTGTGTGTATTATACCCCGTATTCCTGTATTCCTGCCTTATTCTGCAGTTTTTTGGTCTGTAGCCTTCCTGTTGTTGTCCTCCTACCTGATTTTTCATGATTTTTCCTGTCTTTTTGTAGTCTTGCCGACCATATTGCTACCTCTTATTCGTAGTTTTCCGACCATATTTCTGCCATATTCTTGCTGTAGTCTTCTTGTCCGTGGACTCTTGGTCCGTAACCCCGCTAGCTATGTTTCCAGTCTCACACTTTGTAACGAGACGAATGTGCGAGAGTCTTCTTGTCATCTTCTTGCCATATTGCTGCCACCTGTCGCCTGTCGTCTTCTCACAAACGACCATGTGATTTTTATTGAACTTTATTAAAAGCACGCATTAGTCGTGAAAGAAAAATGTTTCCGTTGACCATTGGGATATTTTTGCCGGGGATTGCAAGTGACCTTTTGGTGGACGTTTCAGCGCCATCTGAAGTATCTCTTGCTTTAGAGACTTTGACAGATGTAGACGCTGGGTTTGATTGTTTGTTTGAGGATTCCATGACAGTCCGCTATCTGTCTTCGCTGGTGTGCTTTGCATCTCTTTTGCTCTTGGCCATGAGCTGGGAGCAATTCCGAGGAAGAGAAGAGTACGAGGCACAAGAGCAATTCTGGTCTTGTTTTTTTCAATTCATCTACTTCAGAAAAATATGTCAATATCAACAAAAATTATCCAAACCTTACTTTTGCGAGCAAAGAAGTCAAGGTGGGTCCAGTCTAGCGGGCCAACAATAAGTACACAAGAACGGTGGAAGTTCTGTGGATGGAGTCCTGCATATACTCTTCAAGTCTGATCATTCTTTGTAGTCACACAGGCAATATGCTTTGAGTCTGAGTGGACTTTGCTTGTACTGTACATCTTTTGATCGCCCTTGGACAACAGGCCACCTCTTGCGAAGATCTTGCAAGTTCGCTGAACAAGCCCAACACCTTTGCCGTTTCAAAGTGAAAGCGGCATACGGCATAAGCATAAGAATCACAAGAATAAGAACAGCATAATTGCAAATTATTACAGCCCAAGGAAGCCACCTGTCGCCACTTCCAAAAGCTCGTCTTGAAACAGAATCTCAATGACCTTGTCATAAACAAAAACAGATCACGATAGCCAGTGTCAAACCCTTTGTATTCAGTATTCCCACAGTTGTTATGTATTCTTGTTGTGGACTTTAAATGGAGGTTTTGTCACGAAGCAGAGTTTTTCTTGTTGCATCTTTGGCGCACTTTCGGCCTTAGAAATCTGAGAGCCCCTGCTGAAACCTGCAGTGGTGCGTTCCAAGGAAGGCTGTCCATTGGCAGCCTAAGCATTGGGGGGTTGTGACGCGCCTCATTTGCTAGAATTGTTATTGTAGGCATCTTTGAAGAGCACAAATCAGATATGAACAGAATTCACAATCGCCCTCTTGTTGATGGTGGTAGCGGAGAGTAGTGAAGACTCTTTGCCAGTGATTTGTTTCCGTAGATCTCTAAAGATGTGATCAAGAACAAAAGCAGAAGAGGGTTGATGCGAAGATCGTTCAGCAGAAGAATCCAATCACAACTTCCTGATAAGCCGCACCAGAGACGCCTGGACAAGCTGAGCCTGGGTATACAACACCTGGTCCTCCAGGGTTCATGTCTTCTGGCATGAAAAGGCAGCATGGTGGTTGTATAGGTCTTTGGGTCTTTGCTATGTTGATTCTCACCTTACACTTAGATTCTCAGGACCTGATTTCTAGAATGCATGAGATTGGGGGTGTTTGGCTGAACTATGTTCACAAGCAGATAAGCCCTTCAACCCTTCGTATACCCAAAGCAAGAATGAAACCAACAGAGGATAGTTTTGGAGGGGGCTCATTGGGAACTTGTTTGGTGTAAAATTCCCAGGAGCAAGGCTCGGCACACACAATCATCACGAAACCTCGCCGCCATCGATCTGGCAAAAGGCACATCGAAGAGCTGGCTGAAGGTGGCTGCAGGTGAAAAGGCCAAGGTAGGGTCCATGAAGACCAGATGTAGAGACAAACGTTGGTGAAGCGCTTTTCACTGCAGAAACTTCTTGTGCAAAGACTTGGTGATGACCGGGTGATGTCATGATTCCAGGTCTTAGAAGCCGCTGCAGCTTGTTCTAGTGGTCATATGTCAAAGGACCCAGCGGAGACTTGTGGATTGTGGGAGGTGAGCAGTACAACACAAGGTCATTTTGGAAAGGATTGGCAGTACTTGTTGATTTCATTCTTGAATCTTCCCGTGAATGATCACACCTCACATCCCTACGGGGCAGATAGGTATGCTTCTATCTACTGACTACGGAGATGGAAGAATGTTTATGGACCAGTTATGGACACCTTTTTTGGTCAAGCTGCCAAGCGCTAAAGATACAAGAATTCAACCAGTGGCATTCTGACCGCTAGTTCACAGCTTCGCGGATCGAGGGATGTGAGGCTTTTGGGGCCACAACCCGAGCTAAGCCCAGATTTGATGTTGGGAATTCCATGGTGCCAGTCAAGTACACAACAGGGATTTCCACACAAATATATACTTGACATATCTACATACAGATCCATTATTTTGCAGAAATGCTCTAATTCAATTGTTCTTCGATCTATATACATAGCATGAAGCTTTGTGCCACATTCCAACTTCCAAACTGTTGAAGTCCTTGCCACACAGATGATCTTGCAAAGCTATTGATGGAGGGGGATTTGCCGGACTCATGGTGGACTTGATTTGGACATCTGTGTCCAGATATTGGGTCGCTTCCTTGCAAGAGCCTGTACGATCCAAGAATAAGCGGGCTGATGTCGATGGATATGAGGATCTCTATAGGCTCGATGTCCCGGAGGAAATCCTTCAGCGGAAAGACCAGGAAGGGTGGACAAATTTTGGAAAAGTGAAGGATGTTGCGGACACTTACATTGTTGGAGACAACATTGCGACAAGACTTCGTATTGCAAGGGCCATTAAGGATATTAATGACAAGGACAAAGAGCCTCCAGACAGTTCGGCAAATAGATATGGACAAGGCCGCCATCCTGAATGGGAAAGCTTCCGCACAGATGGCGTACATCAAACCAAGAGAGATGGTTTTTGCAAAGACGGTGGTGTCAATGCATTCTTTGATTCAGGCACTTTGTACGTACAGGCAGACAGATATGATAAGGAAGGCGCAGACCCAGACTTGATCATTGAAGAAATCAAAAAGACCGTGATTGATGCCGCTTGGCCTCGAGACTTTTTGGCGACAGTTTGTCTGAAGAAACTATGGTGGAGCAAAGGAACTTATGAATCGAGACAGGAGAGTTCCAATCGATGCATGAAGGTTTTCTCAAGTCTTTTTGAGTTGGGTTGCAGAGGGCTGCAGGGTGACTTAGATCTATCAGCGAATGATCTCGACGACAGCTTCCTCGAAGATTTTCTTCGTCTACTCGAAAGCCATCCTTGCAGCCTCAACTTTGTGAATTTGGATGAGAACCGGATCACCACGGAAGGAGCAACACAACTACTGCGTAGGATCCGAGCATCAAGTACTTTGCAGGGCAGGCGTTCTGCGTCGCTGCAGATGTTGCGCTTGATGAACAATCCCATTGACAACTGCAACGCTGTAGCCAAAGTTGCCTATGTTGCGGGTGTCCGATGTGAAGTTGGCCCGCCTTGGACATGGGAAAAGGGAAAGGAAGCATTAGAAGACGGGGGCCTGTGGTACGCCTACTTCTACGGGCCTGCTCAGCTGTTGAGGCTGAGAATGCTGGAGTCGCGATCGCAAAAACACATGGTGGAGTGCCCCATCTGTCATTGCGTATTGAAGCATGACTTCGGTGATGTCAGCAGCCCGCAATACACTTCGACTGGCAATCTGGTCTCGCACCTCACAGGAAATCCTCACAGAAAGCAGACCCGTTACCAGCTGGAGGCACATGGAACAGTGCCTACAATATTTATTGCATCTGGTTCGTGCAGCTTTACTCTGCACCCGGTGACTGGGGAGCTGCAATGTTTTCCTGGGCGACGAAATTCTTCTGACGATGCAACGGAACGAGGTCAAGACAGCCATCGCGTCCAGGTGAGGGAAGAGGCAAAACATGTGAGAGCCGTGATTTGGCCGGAGGGTCGCAAGACCTTGGGCGAGGCCCAACCACAGGAGGCATGTGAAATCTTGGAAGAGCTGCATTGGCAAAAGCTCTTAGAAGAGCGGGAACGGAGGCATCGGCAAAAGCATGCCGTCACCAGCCACACACAGTCGCAGATACTCTTCGTGGGCGAGATTGAGTATACTCAGGCCAGCATCAAGGCTGAGTTTCGTGATGGAAGACCATTGGAGCAATTGATAAGTGACTTGCACCGGGGCAAAGTTGACCCTGGCAGGGATTTGGAACTAGAAGTTGTCGAGTACGGAGGCAAATATTACAGCAATGACAATCGTCGTTTGTACTGCCTCAAGGAGTATCAGGAAAATGTTCATTGGAACGTCAAAGTTGCAGCGAAAGTCTACGTCTTTCCCAAAGCCTTTGAGCGTTTTGTCGATCGATATACAGAGAGACGTCAGCTGGTTGGAGATGACAACAGGGACATCAGGGTGCGCGGGCAGTGGAGACGGTGGTGATGAAGCTTCCTCAATTCTGCGAGTCCGCAGAGCCAATCTGAGCAGTGTCCATCAACAGGTGTCCCTGAGATTCGGCACGCAGGTTGATAGAAAACAGCACAAACCCACATTGATGTGGTCTGAATCATGCGAGCTGACACATTTTTTTCCATGAGAGTTTCAGAAACTGGTTCAGAAAAAACATGTTTACATGTACAAACATCTGCAAAAATGTGCAAAATGATTTGTGCTTGACAGATCACCACCTTCCATGTCAGTGTCAACCTTTCGAACTTGTCCCCTTCAAGGCTGGAAGTTGGCACTTACTGCGGGCAATCGGCAATTCGCCTAGCTTTGGCCAGACCAGATGCGCAAATAGTGTTTGAGGCTCAGCTAGGTTTTGCTTGAAAATTTCCATGAATCATCAGGATCGCCTTTTACAGCGGATTTGGTTTGTGGTTTCGAATTGAAAAGTCTAACCCTGTGCGCTCAGCCTTTGAAATTTGAAAAACTTCAGGACTCTAGAGCTTGATCCAGTACATGCCGAGTGCCAAGTTTCAGAACGTGAATAGATGGATCTGTGGACAACGTTTGTTTAGAGGAAAGTGGAATGCTGCGATGCCGTCCTGATATTTCTTCTCAGGCAATCATTGCAAGGACTCTAGTGGCCTTTGCTGGGTTAGATGCCATCCGAGTCTGAAACCCAAGACTGTCGATGAGCAACGGCAACGAATCAAACGAATGTTGTTGATGAAATGTTGAAGCTGCAATGAGGTTTGGACTGGACACAGCCGTGATTTGCTTCCCCTCCTCGCAGAAAAATATGCAGAGAAGGTTGAGTGCTCAGAAACATGTTGGACATCAATTTCGACTCAAATGTTGTGATTTGTTTGAGGCAAGACAAAGACTCGCTTTTGATAGAAGCATGTATAGTTCTTCTCAGCATTGATCTCATCCATACGTCGATCCATCCATCCATCCATCCATCCATCCATCCATCCATCCATCCATCCATCCATCCATCCATTCGTGGCAATGGTTTCTGCCAAGGCCTTTGGCTTCGTTTTCATGGACCAACGTGGCTCTCGATATGAGGAGGGATGATCTTGGTTGCTTTTCGAATAGTTTCAATGTAGCACCGCTTTTAAGCATCCATTTGGTGTCACCATGTAGTTTAGACCATATAGAGATGAATTATACTACAGTACTAGATTGAATTATGAATCATAGGTGATGATATGTGATGATGATTGATGATTCTTTTGTTGTTTTCAGAAGCATAGTAGCATAGTTTCATCTCACCAGTGTTTGTGTCTTAGATCTTAGATTTTTGTACGCTAGGAAGATCTGGCCACTTTGGAAAGTTTGGGCCTCCTGAGCTCTGAGGCAACATGGTTGTTACTCTTTCACTTCAGGTGTTTCATCAATGGAGTGACTTCGCACTCTTTTGATGCTAAGTTAAGCTATATACCAGTATCGGTTGTGTATACGTATATACACACATATCGAAGTGAGTGTAATTATGCAGCAGCTTTTCATTTGGATGTGTTGGTGCAAGATCATTTCAAGAAGTGTCGTTTAAGGGACCCCTCCTCCTATTGCAACACCTTCCGATCTGTATTGATGTGAGAGCATGTCACATGTCCTGGAGGCTGTCATCGTTGTCAGATCCCAAGCTTGGTTGGGTGGACAGTAACATGAAACTTTGCAAATGAAAGCAGCTCAGTCTTGACCTTTCGTTGACGTTCAGCTCTGGCTTTTTAGTCGTAAAGAGGTCTGAAGAGGGGGGTTCGATCGATAGCCACTGAGGCAGACAATGTTCTGAAACCCGGCGCCCCACGATTCTTGTGGCGTCTTTGCAAGTCGAAGGACTTCGAAACGCAGGCAAGGGTGCAAGATGATGCACAACTTGAGCATGAAAACAACAGATCCACCAAGCTACCAAACGGACCTTTTTTTCATCCATTTAGTTGAGGGGACTGCATGGAGTCTCTTCTTAGCTGCCTGAGGTGGTGAAAGTCTTTGAGTTTGCCATGCCTGTCGAGGCTGCGATGATATGGATGTGATGCCATGGATGGTGTTGGAGTCATGACACTTTCGCCAGGACTGGATGTCTGTCAGCTTCCGCCAGCCTGGTCCGCCCGGGACACCGTTGACGCCTGGTGAGCTCACAGAGCTGAGCCAGGCAGCAGATGAAATGAGGAATCGAGTTCGTTGCTCAGCGGGTGCATAGCTGCAAGGCCGCGTTTCAATATTTTGAGCTTCATGTTGTTTCAGGCACAGACTGCTGGAGGTACAACTTACATTTCGACTTCGACGTGTGATATTCATGGTGCGTTCTTGGATGGTCAGATGGGTCTGATGGTGATTTGTTCCTCAAGTGACCAATTGACTGGTGTGCCAGGCGTGAGCTTTGCAGAGTGGTCTGACTTCACCGACGTCATGTGCAGAGCTCAGGGCAGTGCGGCGATTTGGTGACAACGGACGCCAGCGGCATCGAAGGCGAGAACGGCTGCGGCATCATGGAATTGTTGCCACGGCGGATGTTGCGAGTCTGCAGTCCTTGCACCAAAATGATCGATGCGGCGGTGGTGAGGAGAAGCAAGACATTCAGAAATTGTAAGGGGTTATCCCTGACAGTCTAAATGAGTCTAATGTGTTGAAGGAAACCAGTTGCAGAGAGTGAAGAACATTTACAGGGCTGCTTGATGCTACCTGTGTGTTGCAACATTTGAATCATGCGACTTGACGTTTTGCCATGGGGCTGCAAATGAGATACTCCGCGTGCTGGTTTGGTTCAAGAGCGTTCAGTGCTGCATCGCTCAGAGATTTTACATATGTGCCTTGGAAAGACTGGAAGCCACACAATTGTTGCAAAAATCCCGAAGAGCCATTTGCACAGTCACATCTGTCAGTCTTGCATCTTCCAGCGCTTGGCCGAGGCTAGCTGCACCAAGTGTGCATAGATGTTAAGCTGTGGTGCGCAAATGCTGTAACCATGGAGCAGAACTGTGCTCAGAGTATTGCCAATTGTTTGTTTCCAAGACTAAAATGTGGGTGTTTGATACAAAATGTACAGCTCTCAAATTCCCTTCACTTTCCAGGTGAATCAGAACCATTGGTCTGAAGACAAAGTGAGAGACAGCTAAGGCGAGAAAAGCTTTTTTCAGCTTATCAGGCTGGTCTGGGAAGGATGTTGCAGCTTGTTTACGTAGGATAGAAGGAGTATGAGGATTGGAGTTTGTCCAAGCTGGGGCCAATGAGCACCTTCTCCGACAGGTCAGAGAGGATGACATGAAATCCAGTGCGACTCCACAGGATACAGTACGTGAAAATGATGGACAACAAGGAGAACAGAGAGGGAGACAGCAATCAAGCAGGATTGGAAAAGATGTTTCTGTCAAAACTGAGGTGCTCAGGCTCATCCAGGTAGCCAGGCCGTGTCTCGGGGGTCCGTGGAAGTAGGTTCATATCTAGAATTCTCAGTGAACCCCAAACTTGGATCTTCAATTTGGGCAGGAAATGTGAAGGACACACCCGTGCCGTGTTTGATTGCTAGTGACACTGATAATTGTACATAGGGCATAGGGGTGGTGAAATGGAAGGTTGGGGATGTGCTGTACAGGTGCCGATGCTTCCGAGCTTGGAGAAGTCAAAACCTCAAAAAGTTTCACCGTTTTTTTTAATTTTGTTTTTTTTGTGTGAAAAGTCGGAAGTCAAAAAACATCAAAGTGGCAAAACATCAGCAGAACTTTTTTAATGTCAGTGGTCTTGAAGAGACTCCGGGCAGAAAAGTTGCCTACTTTTGATGGGTGTCCAGACTTGTCTCCTTATCATCAGTCTTCAATAATGACTTACATCCATACAAAGCCTGCATGTATTCTCTTTGCATTTTGCCCTTCGACTTGGAGTTCCAAGGCGACCATTTGATGCTCTTCGGCACTCTTCAGGCTTGCTCCTCCTGCAGATTTCACAGATGGCATCTACCGATCAATCCTTCCCAAGTCGATTTGTCTCTGGTTTCGGACCTTGAAAAGGAATTTTCACATTATCCCTCATGCACTCATGCCTGATCTGCAAAAAATCCTCCTGGACCAACTGATTGTTTTGGAAGAGCCACCCTGCCAAGTACTGCTGCCCGCAAGGGGTGTTGATGACGTCTGGTCCTGTAAAACTTCCGCTTCTGCAGCTGGCCTCAGCACCTGTGAAACTCTTGATTTCTGGAAGTTAGACGAAGATCCTGTGATGTAGCCTTCTTTGATCAGACGGTCTGAGATTACTATGTGAAAACTAAAATCTTGATGATTGGGACCACAAGTCCAAACACGTGGATTTGGCTCCGAGCTTCAGACAGAGTCAACCTTTTAACAGACTTATGACTTGTGGCTGCAGGCATGAGAAGCACCTCTCTGCAACGGATGCGCTGCTTGCAGCCGCCAACGCTGCCAGTGCAATCCTTATGGGTTCGAGACATGTAGTGTAGTCGGAAACCCTTTGTAAGACGTTCATACTATTTTGTTTGAAAAATCTGTGGCATGGGTGACATATATATATATATAGAGGCTTCTCAACAAATTTCATATCATTCTATCACACTCTATCACTATTTTTTTAGATTCTATCAGATCCTATCAGATTGTATTTGTTGTTTGAAGATGTTGCGTTATTTGTTTGGCTACTTTTGAGCAACCAAGCACGTTTTGTTGGCAAGGTCGATCCACAGGGTCTTTGCACACGTGGTCATCGACTAGGTCTGCAGCTTCCATGGAGTCTGGCTGGGAGCACTATGGCTAATTCACGATTCGTTTAACGGAAATATCCACGTTGTAGATAGATTTCTGTGATGGGTGAAATGGTGGGGTAAAATGATTGCATGTTCGTCTCATGGACTGACATTTGATTTGCAACAGGAAAGAGTTGATTCCAAGAAGATGAAGCTGATGAAGCCCTTTCCCAGATTTCACATGAAACCTGAGCTATAGCTGTTTGTTTGTTTGTTTGTTTGTTTCTTTCTTTCTTTCTTTCTTTCTTTCTTGGTTGGTTG
The DNA here is from genome assembly GCA_000507305.1 of Breviolum minutum Mf 1.05b.01. Classification (NCBI taxonomy): domain Eukaryota; class Dinophyceae; order Suessiales; family Symbiodiniaceae; genus Breviolum; species Breviolum minutum. Next base: position 39,385 of record DF239971.1, read on the forward strand.
GTTGGTTGGTTGGTTGGTTGGGTTGTTTATTTGAAGTTTCAAGCCACCAGTTGATCCGGGAAACACGTTCATGGGAGGTTTCAGATGAGCAAGTCTGGGTCAGAGCAGCTTCTCCCAAGGAGACGCCAAGCATGGGAAACCCAGCTCAGTTGCTTTCCACACAGCCTGAAACTTTGCTCAAACCTTTGTAATTTTCTTAATTTCAATGACAAGTAAGCTTTAGTTCGAAGACTTTTGCCATTCAGTTATTCAAGGCTTTGACATCCTACAGGCATCCTCCAAACTTGTCTCCCTTGCTTCTCAGCATCTATGCTACCCCCAAGGCTTGCAATCGACTTTTGCAGAAGCCCAGGACTCAGGGAGCAAAGTGCAGTGCGTTCACAAAGCACAGAAAACTTGGTAGGCCGTGGCTGACGGAAGTCTGCTTGAAATCATTTGTTTGAGGGTTGATTGTTTGAGAGTTCACCTGGCTATTATGTGGGAGGAGGTTCCGTGATACTTTCATATCCGGTTTTGCAATTCGCAATGATTTCTGGAAATGACCCGAAGAGACGCCCTTGTTTTGGTGGTCTGATGTGGCTGGTGTGGATGCCAAACCAAATTGCTCTTTGCAAGTTTTGAAAGTGTCTCTTCTGCAAGGCTGTCGCTATCCACCATGGATTTTGAGGTGGGAACCCCTGGTATAATTTTCAGTGTATCGAGATCCAGGATGTCAGCCCTTTGCCTTTTTGATCCTTTTTGAAGGGACTGCCTTGTCATTTTTAGTGAGAAGCTGGCCACGGTTGATAGAAGATGCGATGCGCTAGTTTAGATGTCATCAACTGTGATGCCTGTGTGGTTAGATGATCTTCGAGCTGAAACTAATCCAAGTTCCTTGCATTGTCACCCCAAACTTACTCTTTCTTGCATCACTGGATAATCAATATTGAAAGTGGACCGAATTGCGGGCAGGTTTTGTTCAACGTGTCTTTGTTTATTCTTTATCATTTACAATCATTTACATAGATTTAGTATGATCGCTAGGGTTGCATGCTTGCTGTCAGACTGACTAAAGAGGAAAAGGTCAGAATTCAGATTTGTCCACCCCCGCAGGATGGCAAAGGCAGCAAGAGTTTGGGCACCACACAGCGACACTCGGCCTTAAGATTTGTGATTGAGGGGTTACAACATTCCTTGTAGCCTGATCCACCTGATCCTGCTTTGCTTGACATTGGCAGCTTGTTGGTGATGTTTGGTAGCCGTAGTGGTGCCATTTCTCCCATTACCACTAATGGCTACTGTACTGATTTGTCACACTTGTTCCAGATACTTACACTGTCAAGAAATCCCACTCGCTAACTGGATCATGCCAAGTACTCTGTTTGAATGTGCCACTTTCCAAATCTCTCTCCAAGCCATTTTGATATCTTGCGGTTTGTCCACAGCCTGTCTGCAATCCTTTGACCTAGATTCCTAGAATTGGAAGCTAGCAACCAAGGCGTTGGTGCAAGTCCCTCTCGCAAGAAGGAGTCTCCAGTCTCCACCAATACCATCCATTCCCATGATATTCTGACCATATACAGTATGTACTACAACCTGTATATGGCTCTTTCCCTCAGACCCTGTTTGTTGGTGGTAGGAGCGATCGAGGAAGGATTCCGCGCAGGCATGAAGTCGATTTGGAGTGTTTCGCTACTGTTTGATTTTCAATGGCATGGAAGTCTTCATGCGGCGGTTCCAAAGTCCTAGAGGATGCCTGTGCAAGTTCTTCTATTTCGCAAGAGCTGCATTTCTGTAGGTCTTGCGATTCAAGGGTTTGTTTGCAAGATGACTCCTTCTTGTTGAGCTTGCAATCTCATTGACTCCTATTTAGTTTGCTCGCAAGCTTGCTAGGAGTTTGCAAGGGTTGGTTCAGTGGTTCTGTCCATTCCCATGCTTCGGAAATCTGTATTCCTGTGCTGTGGAGGAACATGCAGCGCTTTTTGAGATTGCGAGGGCAGCACATCACATTTGTGCCTTCCTGAGAACATTGCCTCAACCAGTTGCCCAGTCCCATGTCCTGGAGATAGAGGTGCAAATTACATAGTTGTGCCGAATATGCACGCATGGCAATGCAAACTTTGGCGAAGTAGGGGAATCAGCAACTTGAAATGAACTGAAAACAACGACAAATCATCCTTGGAATATCTGTCACTTTTGCTGTTTGAGGATGCAAAATGCAACTTTGAATTAAAATTGAGGATCAAGCCAGGATCACCGATGTCACTTTGCTGACCTGTCTTGTGTACCTTGAATTTGAACATCATTGCTCCCCCTCCTTATTTGCTCAGAACTTGCATGTACACTACCGGCCACATGAGGTTTACAGCTTACAGAAAAGATGCCAGGCTCTCAGCAACCACATTCTGGCCCTTGCAGCAAGCGGTTTGTCAAATATGATTGATCATTCATTAAGTGAACTGTCTTGGCTTGATCTATTAGTTTCAAAAGTTTTAAGAGCTGTTTTGGTCCAAGGGCAGGTTTTTCAATGTGAAGATTCGTGTTTTGTATGGCGGCTTTGCGACCTTTGGCCCTGGCAGCCAGCTTTGGAGTTGTCAATGCAGTGGGATCCCGGCGCCAGGGCCCGCTTCGATTTGCGCCTCCCAAAACCACCATGTATGTGACGGGTTTTGGGCCCTTCATGGGGGTGGAGCAGAATCCAACCTCCACTCTATGTGAGACATTAAAAAGATACATAAGGGATGGGGTCGCACCAGATGTGGACAAGAAAATCCTTCAAGAATTTGACGAATCTGGTATTGAATTGAAAGGCTTGAAAGTCTTGGAGGTGGCAGCAGAATCTTGTCGCTCTGAGGTTCCAGGGATTGTTGAATTTCTGAAGGGATACAAGGATAAGAATCAAGAAGCTGTGATTATCCACCTGGGTGTTGCTAGTGGCAGACAAAGCATCGGTTTGGAATGTCGTGCAGTGAATGAAGCCACCTTCCGGGTCCCTGACCAGAAGGGCTATCAATGCTGCGGAGAAGCCGTTGTGGCAAACTCCGCTCCTGTGATGTTTTGTTCTCTGGATCTTCCGAGGATCCTTTCAGAGATGCATGATAGAGGAGTGACATGCGAGATGTCCACAGATGCTGGTCGATTTCTGTGCAACTACGTATTCTTCCAATCTCTGCATGCTGCGAAGCCCTTCGATATTCCTGTTCTCTTTGTGCATGTGCCAGCCTTCGAGCAGATGGACCACAAGACCCAGGCAATGAAGTCGACAAAAGATGTTGTGCATTGCTGGGTACAGGTTGAGGATTTGATGACAATAGTAATGCGCTTTGCTGGTTTCGTGTCGGTGTCCAGCTAGAGGTGACTCTTGAGGTCGTTAGAGTTTTGTAGGTATACCAAACTTGAATTGATCACAATCATAATCATAAATCATAACTTAATATATATATATATATATAACTGATCTTTGAATTAAAGGGGTACCTGAGACAGAGCACATTCTCCAGCGGTTACCAGTTGTTCATGCATGTCTTGGTTTGCAGACATCGTAGGTACTTGGTATACTTTGTCTCTTCATCGCTATTGCTCGGCAGCTGCATGATGCACCAGTTTCCGTACCTCCAAGCTCAGATCGACCGATGGGTTGAGGCCAGAAAACCGGTAATGATTGTATTATCCCGTATTAACGATTATTTCGATTTGGTAAATTGGTGCGAATTGATCTTCCATCTATATAAATCGATGCAAATTGTTAGACACTTTTTGGATGATCTTGCTCTAGAAGCTGCTCCCGAGCAAAAATGAGCTGATTATGGTCAGGACCTGCGGAATCTACTCGCTTCTTTTACGCACGCGATGGGAAGATCTCTAAGCACTGCCTGATCCATCGAGCGATTGACGAGTGCCACCTGCTGTTTCGTGGAAAGTGGAAAGTGATGAGGTGGTAACCACGGATTTGCGCGTTGAAGAAGAGACCTGGTGACACAAATTGCGACAGCAAAACGGGGCTCCTGCTCGCTTTGAAGCCTCAAAGTATTGTTGGGAGGATTGGGCAGCACTACTCTTCTACAGGTTTTTGCCTTAGAATCTGAGGCCGGACGATCCTTCTCGTGGGAGAGCTCAGCAAAATCCCGAAGTTAAAGGTTTTACCAGCAGTTCTTGAATCATGAACTGAGAAGTTTTTCTTGTAGAAGGGTCCTGAATTTAGTAGATAGTTGAAAGATGATCTTGAAACCTTGAGACTTGAAGGTTTTCTATTCAAAATCCATGCCCACGGGGCAGTTTGTTCGCTGTGCCGAGGTGGTGGGAAGGTCAGCTGGGATTGCAAGTCATGCAAAGTGCTTGGTGGGTTGACCGTGTCAGCACTCTTTGGCCTTTGTTACGTTTGCGATTTTCTGTAACAAGCGGTGCAGCTTACCACGTAAGCCGATGCGGACACACTCATTGGTGCTGCATGCCTGGTGTTGACAGGGAAAGGCTTCACGAAAGGCTTACCAAAAGAAGAAGAGCAAAGAGAAGGACCGGAAACCGGAAAACATGGGAGAGTGGACATTGTCATTCTCAGAACGACGGGGAAATATCAGTTGGTAATACCTATGCCAACCGGCAGAGGGTCTGTATCAAGAAGTTAGCACGGTGAGTTTATATAGATATGATATCATCATGGGTGCTACATTTTCCTTCCCACATTTCTGGAGGTAGCATCCTTCCGGAACGGCACTGTGTGTCTTGCATTGCAGTTGAAATGCCAGGATCATATGATCCCACATAGTATGGACATCATGGATAGCACAATGAGCCAATTCTTCCAGCAATATGGGGGTGAAGGTGCCGCGGTGGGTGAAATGACTTTGCAAGGAAGCAGAGGTGCAAGCTGCAATGGACGCATGGAGTCGAGCCACTTTGGCAAGTGTCCCGGAGGTTGGAGTAAAATTGTGACTTGCACTCGACATTCAGTTGCTTTGATCCTTAAGGAATGTGCATAGATAGATACAGTCCATATTAAATTGCACTCGTTATATTATAGTTTTTTTGTGTAGCTCCAATCAGATTCAGCTTAAGAAATGATCGTGCCTGGAGTCTTTCCAGGGCACTTGAAGCTTTGTGTGTGAGGCGGATGCCGAGACCAAGACTGCAGCAGAAGCACGAATGAAAGAAATGGAGGAGGAAAATCGACAGGAGAAGCATCCAACTGCATCAAGCAAAACGACAAGCAATCCATTTATCTCCAAGAGTCGCAACTTTTGACCTTGGTGCAGGAGGAAGAAACACCAGATTATGCTGGAGCCTTTGACTGTCAGATGAGAAGGTTGAAAATGATTTGTATAGAGCAACTTGAGGTAGAGCAAGGTCAAATCAAACTTTGTTTTGTGAGAACTGACTCCTTATAATTAGCTACGTGACCTTGGTGCGATTGCAAGCCACCAGATTTCTTTATTTTTGCAATGGACAATTGCATTGACATTTCCTTCATGGATACTTCCGAGAGTTCCTCCAAGTCATCCCTTTCGCAATGGGAGTTGCACCGCTACTGAGACTCCAATTGGCTCACCATTGGCCTCAAGGTCACCTTGCGAGTGGTGCGGAGTGGGAAAACTATAGTTGATCTGAGATATCTCAGAGACAAATCAGGTATTTAATCGCACAGGTTTCTGCTTAACCGATAAGTACTACTGGTACCATGCATAGAAGGCTGCTGAAGGAACCTGTATCACTGCGCACCCTCGTGTTGATGCAAGGGCCATTGGGGATGACGGCCTACGCCACGACCCTGGTTGCATGCGAATTACGAGATAATTGATCTCTCCGACCTGCAAAAATTGAGTTGAATGGGGTTCTCAGGTTCTCAAGAGAGCTCACCTAAGTCAGGCGGGTCTATGGGTAGCGTGAGAAGAGTACGTCAGGCCACAGAAAAATATAGAAACATGCTAACAGCCAATATCAGCTAATATGAATTCTTGGATTCGTTTGATAAAGAGTTCCAGCCCGCATATAGTCGTTAAAGCCATTGGTCACGTTTGCCACCTGCTTAGAAGACAGTTATTGTTCGGATTAGGGATTTGCTTCGCTACATCCGCTTCTGAAGTTTAGCCAGTCGACCAGGCGCCAAGAAGCGAATTGCAAGAACCACTTCGTTGCGGTCAAATGCAGCCGATCTTTGTCTGCAGAAGCAAGCATATCTTTCCTTGGCAGCTGTTATACATGCAAAGATGCCGAGCTTGCATATGGCCAGCATCGAATCTATATCGATTGCCCACATCTCTTTACTCATGGCCATTGACTTGACTTGCCTTAAGGGTCGGGATGACACCAAATATGGTCTTCCTAATTTGCAAGACAGCAGGGGCCTCAATCATCCATCACTGAGAATGGACTTGGCTTGTCCAGCATCATGCTTCCGCTTCTGCCATTGGAATTTGCTCAAGGAATTGACCAGATTCAGAATACGTACTTCGGCAAAGGAGACCTGATGGACGAGGCCGGAAATGCATCATTGGGCATCAGTGTGGATATAACAAACCGCTGCATGCCACATGGTGGCATGATCACCCAGGGTAGGTTCTTGTTGTTGGTATGCTGATCCCTCGCGAACCCTCCAAAATCTGTAATTGACCAAAATAGATTGCTGGAAACATATCCACAGTAAAGCTTTGTCTTTGACAACTGATGATAGTTCACTGCACCGCAGGCAACAGTGCAGCGCATGCGCATGGTCTTCAATCGCTTTCGGAATTCTACAGGAAATGAGATCCAACAGGACAGACATGTGCACTTGTGCATACAGGCATTGGAATTAACACTACAATTCTCATGATCATGTTTGCTGGCTTTCTATGACAGCCAAAGTAGCACTGTTTCATTGTGCAGAAAGGTCTCATTCTGTTGTATCTACTCGGCGATCCATCTTCTACACAAGTATGTTCTTTTTCGCTTGGACGCGCTTCGGTGTGCCTCCTGTCTGCGTGTCTCTTCATGTGTCTCTTCATGTGGTTCTTCATGTGTCCCTTTCTTTGTCCTCATGCATCTTGTTTCTCTTCCTGCAATCTTGCTACACAAAGGACAAAGCCATCTGCAGTTTCGCTCATGTTGTTTCGCGCATCCTCGCTTTGACTGTTTTGCATCCATGCCGGTAACTGCATAGTCACATAGTCTAAATTCCGTTCCTAATGGAGACGCCTCACGACATAAAGATTCACGCACTTAAGAACGACATGGATGCTGAGGGACATGCCTAGTCAGAAAAGTCGCGAGTGGAGTGGCGTCTGCTTGAACATGCCTTGATGCGGAAGGACGACTTGCCCAATGCTGTTGAGTTTTTGGGATATGTTGTCATGGAACCCAGCTGGGTGGTACGATGTGACAGTGGCATATAGTGCTGGTGACCAACTTTGAGCGGTAATTTGAGGTCAATGCGCGAGAGGCACTTCAACATGTGGCTGGTCAAGTGACGTCCACATCCCAGGCTGCAATTCATTCACAGATGGTTCCCCGAGCTAGCTGAAAACTGAAAAGATATGAAAAGATGATAGTGGGTAAAATGGTAAACTGATGCTACGGGCACTAGGGGCAAATCACTTTGACTCCTGGTCCTTCGCAAGAGCCACCCACCCGAATCAGACACTGGAACATGTCGAAACTTATGGAAGATTGCAGGCTTTTAGCTCTTTTGTACGTGTTTGCCAAGGTCGTTCAAGGAGATGGATTTCAATGAATTCCTGGAGTTCATCGAAAAGTGCTCTCTGCCGACTGCCAGTGCTTAAGAGCTTTGGAGTCCCCAGATCTTTGCGTCCTTGGCGTTCTCGGGTCTTCAGATCCTGAGTCCTCGGGTCTCGCGTTTCTGCTTTTCTATATCTGATAGTTTCTGTTGGTGTGTAACGTGGCAATGTCGTGCAGCAGAATGTCACGTAGGAAAATACGTACAGTGACAATGAAGAGTCTATTGAATCATCAAAATGCTGTCAAAGTGCATGCTTAACGCGCGTACATTTGCGTATTATGGATGTCTAGGCTTTTGCAAGGCGGGGGCTTTTGCTGTTAAATGTAGTTACGCTTCCTTGCTGGGCGATTGAGCATCTTAGTGCCGATTTTCTATGACCTTTGGGACTACAGACATGGATTCGCCGAGGCCTAGTCTTTTGACCACTCATGCCCTGTTTGAGTTTGAGTGGTGTTCCAAGCTGATTTACATCTCAAAATTATAATAATTCCAATCAAAAGGCGGAAGAAGTGAATCCGGGAGATACCGGTTTTGCAGAAGGAGACAAGGGTCTTCCAGAAGTTGAAAACAAGCCAGTTTTGATTTGCCCTTCCAATGCAGGTACAGTCGTCAGCAATTTGAGCGGTACAAGCTCCTGTTCCATGAATTTGATGAAGATGGTACCTGCCTCAAAACTCCAAAAGCCATGTCAAATGAGTGGCTGGTGCCAGTGCCATGCCAGTGCCATTTCACCAAACCCAGGTAGTGGTGAAATAGAGATTGGAGAGCTTAGAAAGTATCTCGTCTGGAAAATATTGACAGATGCAATGAAGAAGATGATGACTCAGTAAGGAATGTGGCAAGGTGTGCGTTGTTTGTTACAGAAAGGAAGGATGGAAGGATCCACAAGAAATAACAAATTTTTGGAGTCAAAGATCACTCTGAACCAGGCAATATCAGGAACATCACACCTCAGGTTGCTGTCCAACATCGGTTTCGTGGTGGTGAGACAGATGATTGAAGAGGTGCTCCAGATTGCATCACATTTGTCACATTTGCTTTGTCATGGTCTCAAATAATTTCATTGTTCAAAATTTTCGGACCCACGAGCAGGGAGGGTACTTCTTAACCCTCACGAGCAGGCATTGGATGTGGTGGATGAGGACGGCAACGGCCAGCTGAGCTTCGGCTTAAAGATAGCAATGCAGCGTCAATGCAGCGCATTAGCAATGCAACTCGTTCTCCTTGTGGTGCATGGCTGGCATGGCTCCTTCATCTCTCATGCTAGATACACTGCGAATGCATGACTCGATGCAGTTGGATATCCAGGTTTGGATAAAGGTAGCCCACAAAAGAGATAGATTGAGTTTATGAGTTTTGTTTCCCGGCTAAGGAATTTCGAGGAATTTATCTACTTTCTGACAGCTGTGCACTCAGTCTCCACCTTCAATTCGCCAGAAGATAATGGATAGGACAAATGGAAAGATATCTACAGTAATTCAATCCCATATTATTTATACGCAAGCAGTGTTCTCAGTTGCCTCTTTCAAACAGCATTGTACCAGCTGGCAAGTATGCCAATCTTCTGTTTGCATACCCTGATGTTTGTACTGCGTCAAGGTATTCACAGAGAGTTGCAGAGAAACCTTCCAATCAACCAAAACATCCCGAGGTTTATCAGCATACAGAGGGCTTTACAAAGGATGAGGCACGGGCACGTCACATGGGGAGTTGTCAAGAGATATGGTGTGAGCAATGTGGATGTGGTCTTAGATCACTCAGATTTGGCATACTGTATTTCTATATACATAGAGGCTTGCTTGCTGTTGAAGAACGTGTCGGTCTGTGTTGATGTTCAGGTGAGGCGAATGTTTGACATCTATCAGGGATTTGTTGCAGAATCCATCAAGCTCAAAATGGGGTCCACGCTGCGCTGTGAAGATCTCACTGATGCCTTAGCCTGGAGCCCAGGGGTTGTTTTGGACTTGGAATTTTGCACAGACTTCTGCATACCTTGGCAAGCTTAGCATGTAGTGGAAAACAATGGAACACATGTCCATCAGGTTGCCTTTTTTGGGCTTCACGCAGAACAACATGCATCCCGTTGTTGTCTCAGCAGCCAAAATTGGAAATGTACCTAGAGATCTTAGATATGCAAAAGATGTGATCTCCAAGTGGTCTTCATGACAATTCAGCCAGATGTTTGACTCGCTAGATTTGAGCCAATGGTTGGGGATCTTGCAGCTGTTTGAAAGTTTTTACACTGCCAAACCCAGCGGATTCACCGTTGAGGCATTGGGCACAAGCTCTGCACCAATTCAAGTGGTGGAAAACGGACTGTTGCACATCGCATATATTGTTCATTTTCTATTTCCACACGTTATTGAGAGGCTTCAGTCATGGATTTTCAAGGGTATGATTAGTGAGAAATGATGCTCCCGGTTGATATGAGATCTACATCTGAATTGAACACCCTACTATCTATGAAACAGTGCTGAGTGGCAGGAATACTGGTGCGAGCGATGGCCTTCGCCCCAGGCGCTTGAGGCTTCCAAGACTTGGAGCGTCTCTCATCATTTTTCTTTCTTTAAGTACTTTTTGCATAGATTTCTGGAACATCTCTGCTGTTTCCGCCAAGGTTTAAGTTTCCACGAGCTTCTCATCTTTGCCCGAAGCGTCCGATTGGCAGAGCAGGACTGTTTGCCCACAGTGCATTACACATGATGAATCAGGAGACTCAAGTACTATCAAGTACTTGTGTCTAGTGGAGACAAGAACAGAGATAGTCTGCTGAATACAGAATCATGTGGGATATGCCCCCTAGCGAAGGGGGGCACCGGTCATGAAAGAGCACCAAGCAGTATCCTTTCATCTACAAGTTGTCTTGACGCTTTTGAGAGGCTCTCTACAAGCAGGAGTTTGAGCGGTTTGATCAGGTAGGCCGTGGGCAAAAGTGTAGATGTGTTCGCTGTGAAAGAACAGTGATGTGCTGAGACTGTACAGACTCCCTTTGCATCTGGAACTTGGTTGTGTTCGGTTCTCTCGCTTGTCCGGTGTTCTAGATTTGCTTGGCAGGATAAAAGTGGCAATATCAATGCCTCCGAACTTCGAAATGTGCTGTGTAAGACTGAGTTGAAACCGCTTGCTGACATTTGCTCTCCTTGCATGTTGAGATTCTTTTCCGTAGCAAATTGGTGAGACCCAAGGCAAGCCTTGGGCTACCAGCCGATGCGTGTAGTCATCAGTGAAGTACTGAAAGAGGCATGGCTGGCACTAAGTGCGCGTTCTGCTTTCAGCAAGATGAACATATGAGAGATAGTATATATATCTTACCAGTGCGATATCCTGAGCTTCTGTTCAGGATGACATCAGTCTTGACACATTTGTTGTCATTTTGTCGACTGGTTGATTTTATCCAAACATTTATTCGCTTCTTTTGGTCCAGGTGGATTTCGAATCTGATGCTGAGTTGGACTTTGAGGACTGGCCCAACCAGAGAGGATGTTACCCTCCCTGAAACAAACAGCACCTGAAACACTGGTAAGATGAGTTTCCTTTTTGGGAAGGCCTCCTGGCAGGTGCTATCTTGATTTTGGGAGTGTATAGACAAGCATGTGCCCTCGTGTACCTGGCTGCAGGAATTTTTCCACTTCATGTTGGTCTTCAAGCAACGTGATGGTTTCAGCCAAGAGGAGACTGCTCTTGGTTTGCACATGCCTTTTCTAGGTGGCACGTCTGAGTTCAAAAAGCGCAACCCCAGCGGAGAACTCTTGCCTTTGTTTGCATGGAAGGTTATTCCTAAAGGTTGCATCAAGTACGCTCATCCACACTGATTCATCCTTTTGTCATTTTCTGGAGCAACCAAGTGCCATGAACTCAGGAGCTGGATGAGTACAGAAAAGTCTTTCAAAAGTTTGATCGCGATATGCCAGCAACTTAGTCACACCTCGCAAGTGGAGGGTCCGCCCCATGTGTCCATGTGAATTCTTGAATCCGGACTCAAACAGCTCAAGTCACAAGCGGCAAGGTCTGACAATATCAATGTGCATGAGCTCGGTGACATGTTGCGTTACCTTGGATTCAGTGTAGGAGCAATTGGGGTAGGATGAATGAGGGTACCATTTGAGATTCTTTCTTGTCTTTGAAGTTTCCCATGCAAAGAGGAATCTGTGTGAAATGCAGATGGTAGGTATATGTAGTTATCTCATTTTCCTTCAAACAGATGTCGTGCAGTTGTGGAGGAACTGACAATCTCTACATGCTGCTTGCGCAGGCTGGGGGCCGGGCTGGAATCAGACCTAAGAGAGTTCCCATTTCGCTTGCTCTGCTGACTGCTTGTCTGAGAGAGTAGGTAGATGTCAATCGCAATGGTACATTGGATTGCAATGAGTTGAGAGCTTAGCTTCCTTCAAAATCAGCTTCCCTCAAAAAAAGATAAAGACAGGAACTGTCAAGAGTCAAGAAAAGAAGTAGGCATCGTTATAACAGTAGTGAAAACGAATGAGAAATATGATGGATCTATCATCTATCATCTATCAGTTGCACTCCGTAAGGTTCCTGCGGCTCATGCGATTACATCGAGAGAGCGAGCTGAAGAGGCAAAACGCGGAAGACATTAAGCCATTATCAGATGGGCCCATCAATATCATCAATGGTCCATCCTTTATCCACCATCCTTTAAAATCCCGTGTGCTTTGGGTCCGGATATTTCCGGACTTTTTCCCACACAGCCTGTCAAGCATTGACAAATTCTCCAAAAAGAAAAAACGAGACGTTTCCGTCTCCAAACGAGGCTACGTGATTTTTTCGACCGGCGAGCTGACTCCAATGTTCCCACCTGAGGGAACCTCTTGAATCACGAAAAATGTTGAAATGTCCGACATGTCCACTTGGTTTATGGTTTTGTTTTGTTCACCATCCATTGAATCCATTTTGAATCCATTGTTATCCTCTTTCCAATCAGCGCTCAGTTCGATACGCTGTTAACGAGACATGGAGCACGACAACTTTCACATGCTGGTTTACCTTGCCCTTAAGTCTTAAAACTTTCCCTTATTCTTATTCCTACTACCCTTGGCATAAACGCACAGACATACATAAGCATTCAGTATATACACTTAGAACAATTTGCTGAAAGATGCAGAAAGCATAAACACGGGTGATATCAATCACATCAAAGCACCACTTGGCAATACCTTTTAAGTTCCTGTGCCAAGCCATGTCGCCTCGGGAGCTAACTGTGCAGTCAATCCGATATGTTGGAACTGCGAAGGCTGGAATGGGGGCATTCCGCCTGTGTGAAAAACAGCTTGGCTGGAAAGGTGGCGACGGAAGTCAACACCAGTGGGAGGGGAAAGATCTTCAGTCTGCTGAATGGCATTCATCTTGTGGTTTAGAATACGGCCTTCTAAAGCTACGCTTTAAGCCCAAGGAGATCGTTCGTTTCGCGAACTTTGCCATTGGTGACCTTGGCAAAATCAAGGAGCACCTTGAAAGTTGCTTCAAGGTGAAGCTAACCGAGGTTCAGCCTTCAGTGAAAGGTTGGTCTTGGGGGGACATGGAGTTAAACCAGGACTCCTTGCGTCTCTCTGCTGGAGAGAACGTCATCATGGAAGTGGACACAGCGGAACTGAATCAGGTGACTTGTATTGGCAAGAATGAGTTGAACTTGCAGTTGCAGGATGATGGAGAGGTGCTACAAAGCATTCGCTTCTTTGTGCCAGGAGCCGAAGGAGGAATCTCTGCTGAGCAATGGAGAGATGACCTGGTGAAGAAGACCAATGTGGATTCTGCTAGCGTCATGCTGGGGCAGTTCACTGACATTGGTGTGGTCATGCCGAGGGGAAAGCATGACTTTCAATTCTTTCCAGATATGCTGCAAATTCGTGGCAAAAGTCAAACTTATTTGGTGAAGTGGTCCAACATCAAGAAGATCTTGCAAGTGGACATGCCAGACAGGAAACACAAGATGCTGGCAATCGGAGTTGCTCCGCCTCTAAAAAATGGCAACATTTTGTATGACATGATTGGAATGAAGATTGAGATCAAATCCATTTCGGAGACCAGTAGCTGTATTTCAAAGGAAGCCTGGGAAACTGCGAAACCCAATGGCCTGCAGAAGAGCTTGCCGAAAGAATTGGAGGAGGAGGAAGTGCCCACATTCGAAGCTGTAGCCTGTCTCTTGAAGGAAATGAGCGGACAGAATGTCTTCAAACCAACAGCCCGATTTGAGGTCCCTGATGGTACAAGCAGTGTCCCATGTTCCTTAATCACAGACACTGGACATTTGTTCTTCTTCCAAAAGCAGCTCTTGTTTGTTCCAAAGCCAATGTTCTGGAGACCATTTGCAAGGTTGGAAAGTGTGGAATTCAAAGATAGCTTGATGCGGCAGAATACATTTGAACTATTGCTCACATTTGTGGGAGACAACAGGCCAGTGGAGTTCAAGCAGGTACCAAAGGAGCACCAAGCAGCTGTTTTCAATTTCTTTGAGCAGAATGCCGAGCTGAAAGATAAGATCAAAGACACAGATGACGTCAAACAGCGAATCCAGACAGCTACCAATGCCAAATCCTCTGGCAGATCACCATCACCTATGCGTAGAATGGTAGAGGATCCAATGTATCAAGAGGATGAGGATGACGACTTCTCAGAAGAGGCTTCTGATGAAAGTGATGTTGCACCGCAACCGAAGAAGAAATTGCGAAGTCGCAAATGATGTGCTTGGCAGCTTGCCAGCTCGACAGCTGAATCGGGCGAATCAGACAGATTGCTTCGCCTCAGTCGCGAGAAATGCCGGGTGTCATCCTCCTGTTTCATCGTGCTTTACCTTATCCCGGACTATGTCCGAAATGCATATCTAACTATATAATATATGTTCTTAAAAATCATCATCAATCATACATTATATATACTGTACATATATAGATTATAGAACATATCACGTGGCATCTGCAGATTCAGTGGAACAGATGCAACATGATTCCGGGAGTCAGATCCACATTGCTTTCCAAGGAGGAAATCAGTGCGATGGATGTGAAGCCCGGGCTCCAGGTGCTTTGGGGGAAAAGATTGTTTCTCAGTGTAAAGAGAGCTAGCAGACTTGTCCAGATTGTTGTTTCTTACATTAAGTCCTTTAGAAAAATATCAGAAAATGGTCGAATCTAAAACGTCCCAACCAGCTGGCAACCGAGTTCAAAGACTTTCACGGAAATGGTGATAGTCCGGAATTGATTTTGTGGATTTTCAGAGCTTTGATTTGCTTCCACCAGGAGTACCTGGGCGAGGAGGCTCCAGCGACAGTCTTGCTGCATAATGCGTGATATTCTCAGCGACACTGAGGTGTGCGTGCAAGGAACAAGTGTGTGTAGAAAGATTTAAACGACCATGAGAGCATTATACTATATTAATCTATTTTATATATATATATATACATTTTTGGACTGAAGTAGATATTGTACTCATTCTTCTGCTGAGTAACACCTTGGACCTTCAAAAAGATAGCTTTAGCCTCCTGTAGCGATGTGCCATCAATCCCACGAGGTCAGACAAACTCGACTTTGAGGACTCGATGAGAGAGGTAGAGTGGTAGACAAGGGCAAAACCTAAAGACCAAACATCCGCTAGTTGAAGATTCCTTTCAAAGAGACATTGAAATTTGGTTGAAAATTTGTCTTTCTTGTGAGCTTTGTTCCGAGGACTATGTGGCGATGGCAGACTGTGCACGTTGGACAAAGGTAATTTCCGAGCGGCGCATGGCCAGCGACCTAGTCATTTAGCGAGGTGACCTGCGACATTATGTGGTTGTTCACCAGGCTGGCTTCTCTTCAACTGAGATTTCGAGCCTGGAGGCACGCAGCAGAGAGCTTAGATAAAATCTTTCAATTGCTTTCGGGTGGCCAAATTGGAGGAGATGTTCAAGCACTACGACAAAGATGGCAGTGGTGACATTGATTCCGTTGAGGCCGGGATTCAGGGAAAGACCTGTTGACATCTTTTGACCACCCTGGACCCTGTGGCGATGTCTCGTGATGTCTCGTGATGTCTTGCCATGTCGTCTTCCCACTTGAGGTTCAAGAGTTGCTGAATGACTTTGGGCTCAAGCTGAGGACCTTCGGATGATTCTGGGAGTTGGCAGCTGAATGCCTGTGCGATTGATGTGACTGTGCTTGAAAGGACGAGAGCAGAACGCCAAGAAGTCTTGGACCAATTTGAAGAAGCCCGGCAACTAGCAGCAGAGGTGCCTGCACCCTGCCTTTGAACGGCTTGAATCAAGCTCGAACAGATTGAGGTTCTTGTATGTGGCCTGTCTTCTTGACTCTAAGTCCTGCAGAACAGTAGGTTCAAAAAATTCTAGCACGATGTGGTTCGGACATGTTTCAAGCTGGCCAGCACTGCGCACTCAAACAAAAGTATAATTATATCTTTTGCTCCATTGATTCTGCTCGACCAGCCTTAGTTATGATCCAGAGCATGCCAGAGATTCTTTCTCTTTCTCTTGATCTTGATGATGATGATGATGATGATGATGATGATGATGATGATGATGATGATGATGATGATGATGATGATGATGATGATGATGACGATGACGACGATGACGACCATGATCATAGCGTCTCGTGATGTCTCGTGCATCTCTGCAGACAGACAACTGATGCAGGCGGGCGTGAAGCCAGACGTCCGAAGACCGAAGACAATGATCACTTTCTGGGAACTAGTGCGACTCATATTGAGAGCTGGTTCCGTAGTGCAGAAAAAAACACCACTATCAACTTTCAACTGCATGCCGCCATCGTAGAGTTGGTATCGTGAATTTGTCTGAATTTGCTGCGCATGACTGGCATGACTTTGATATCGGGTATTACTGTGTATTATGCTTTTACATTTCTTTGCATGAATCGACTGGCTCGGGATTAGCATGCAAAGCCAGATCTGGGTATCTTCAGGTACAGCTTGTCAGGTTGGTGAAGACCCACCGCGCCAAGGTCAAGGAGGAGCACTTGAGACTGCCAATGCTTCTTTGATTGAAGGGGACCAACACTGAAACGTTTGCTTGGAAAATTGATGATGATGATGACGCTGCGAGCGGTAAAGTCTTCTTCTTCGAATCATAATCCCTTTCGAGAAGTGTCCCATGAATTCTGTGGGCCCGATTCGCGCAGGAAGAGAGTCAGCAATTGCTTCAGGCGATCTCCTTTTCGAAGCAGGAGGTAGCCCACTCAGCCCAGTCAGTGCTTCCAGATGTCTCAGAAGAAGCTGCCATCTATTTGTCCAAACACATTGAGAATCCTTGATATACTTATATAGCAATCGCAGTAAACCTGGAAGCTTACCGTCGTTTGTACAGATGGAGAGACTGAATCTGTATTTAATGGGCTCTATGGCTCTATCAGAACCATTTTCATCACATTTTTTATGGAAGCCAGATGCCGGTAGGACAGGTGCAGGAAGTTTGAGGGAAGGTTTGTAATTGCACTAGGACAGTGAAAACACAGTTGTCGATAAAATGTGCCTGGACACAACTACACAAAAGCTGGTTTTATATAAGAGTCAATAGGTGTTTGTTTGATGAGAAGTGGACGCGGCGCAATCAAGATGATATACTGATATACTGTATATATACTGAATATTGCTGAATAGTTTGATATATGATGTATATTTATGTAAGCAGATATGTCAAAGCCAATCACGCTCGTGCTGGTCCTGCAGATTGATGACTTCCGAGCAGTCTTCTTGAGCTGGGCTAGTATTGAGCTCAGGGCTGTTGGCCTTGGCATTTGGAGCAACGTGATGTGATGCTCTCTGTTGCGATTGGGCTAGTGGGTGTTCTGGTCCTCAATACGATATACTGAGTTTGTTGTCTTTTTTCTTCTCTATCTTTTTGGCAGTCCGATTTTAATAGTCACACAAATCCAAGAGACGGACTGAACATGAAAATGATGCAAGGCGAGATGGTCCCTCAATGGCCCTTATTAAATTGACGTACAAAGAACTAGGACACCTACACTTTTGTATAAACTGAGCTAAGACCGGTGAACTTACTCTCACTTTCAACATGCTTGACTCAGAACATGGTGGCATGGGCCTCTCCAGCGAAGACTCTGCCTTGGGCATGTCCGGGGCATAGTGATGGCCAGCAGTGCTGATGTCATGAACGTACAGTATCCAGACTTTCCAACCTCATGGCGAAGGTCCTTTTCGTAAAATCCCCGTAGTAAAAGGGGTTAGAACTAGCAATTCTACCTCATGGGTTAGAACTCGCAATTCTCATCCTCGTAAAAGGTTCAATCCCCTTTTGACATCTTTTGACCAGCTTTTTGAAAAGCAAACATACAGGTTCTTGATCAGAAGTTGATGGCTGCTTTGACTTGTTGGCTGACCAAACTGAGTCCGTGCAAAATTGAACACACTCTATTGCCAGGAAAGTATCTCTCCATGAGACAGCTGCGAAGAAGAAAGAGACAGAGGACGACTGCTGCCTGCTGCCACATCTCTCTCTCTCTGTCTGCTCTGGGGAGATTGCTCGTCGATTCCCCTCTTGACTCCATTCAGGAATCCTGTATCCCTGAGAGCTTGAACTCTTTTACAACACGTCTCAAGAGTAGGAGCATCTTGATATTAGTCAGGACTGGAAAAAATACAAAACAATAGTATTCGACGAGTAAAGGTCATCACAAACTTGTGATTCATTTGACATATTGGTAAAGTTTCAGGTCAATCTGCCCTCAACATCGCCTAGACTTGGCGCTCAGGATCTCGATGAGGAAGAGCCAGGCCTTTCAATGTCAATGCTGCAAAAGCTTCTCCGATGGTTACTGGGCAACATGGTTTTACGTTTTTCAGAACTTGAGGGCAGCCTTGCTAAGGATTTTCATTCACCTTGCCTTGGAAAGGGCCTTGAGAAACAGATAACACTCACCTCTGTCATTTCTTGGACTCAATTCTTCTGGGAAAGGCACATGCCTTGAACCAGAGCCACATATTGATTCACTGTACTGTATTTTGATTTTAGTTGGTGTGGATGTCCTCTTTGAACTGGGTTCGTACTCGAAGGCTTGAAAGATATGGGTTGTTTGCGGAAGGCAAGTGCATGAAAGCGCCAGAATGGTTTGAATCTTCCATAGAGACATGATCATTGATATAGCACACACAAATATACCGTAAACTTTACATGCGCAATGTCGTGACACGCTGTGGAAGTATGTGTTCAACTCTTGGACCTTGAGGTTGAATGTGCCAATTACGATGCAAGGAAAGCAGGCAATGGAGGAGAAACATAGTGTCCCAGCTGAATCATGGCACAGAGTCGCCAATTAGTGGGAACTTACAATTATCTGGTTTTGAAATGAATCTGCGAAGAGACTGAGCATGTACGTATTTTCTCAATTCTGCGAGACTGGAAGTACTTCTAAGGGAGCAAAATGTAGCACACCTTAGCCCATCCCCATGCTAATTGGTCACTTTGACTCTGACTGTCATTTTTCTGATCGGCAATTCATGGTCTCATTTCTCCTGGTTCATAGCAAAGGCTCAGTGCTCTTGACTGACAAGAACGAGTTGAGTTTTGCAACAAGCTCAGAAAGCCACCTGGGTCTAGCCCTTTTTGGGAAGCATGCAAAGGATCGACAGCCATGCGGCAAACATCCGAATATATTAAGTTTCTGTGGTGCGATATGATGGACAGTGGTTCACCTTCTTGATTTTGTTATGTGTTCAAAGTCTATTTTGTCACAACTAGTCACCAGGAACATTTTAGGCATTCAGTACCATGCAGTAGATCCTTGGCTGAAGAGGTCGGGTTTTTGCAGATGATGCGCTGGATGCTGGACACCAACTTCTGTGGAATCAATGGGGTGGCACAGAAGGTGTGAGGGTTTAGGGCTAAGGCTTAAAGGCTAAGGTTTGCACTGGGAGTGTTTGTTGGGATTCGAATGAGAAGCCACCAGTTGCAGATAAAGTATCATTGTTTGCCAGAAAATAGGGACTCGCAGTTTTCCATGGGATCTACTTCGGATATCATCAATGGGGTTATGCCTGATACATTCTCAGACAAGACATACCATCCGAATATAGTGTGACGGGTTCCAAACATGTCCCACCACCCAGCATCAGAAGAGCTCAATCACATGAATCTGTAGCTGATGTAGGACTGTGGTTCAAAGACCATCTGTTTCTTTTAAGATAACCAAACGAGTTGTAAGATATCGAGGCAGCTTCAGCAGCACAGCAGCAACAACTTGCTCGCGCCATGGGATCCTAGTCTTCAAAAGTGTGGGTGCCAAGCCGAAACCCAAACAGCTTTGTCATCAGCTCTTGGGGGGCAATCGTGATGAAACTCGCAGACTCTTGGCGTTTCACACGGCCTTGGCTGCAGATCTGAGGTCCAAATGTAAGCAGAGAACTTGTGCTAGTGAACCAACGCCAAAGACGCAGACAGCTTTGCCAAAGACTGCAACACATGGAACTCAAGCTCTTGGATCCAAATATTGAATATTCATGAATCCGAGTCAGATATTTTTCACTGTTGAATAGTGCTCCAGTGTGACACCAGCCTTTTTGCCGATGTGAGTCTTCCATGTCTCCAGGGCTGTTGAGCCGTCTCTAATGTCAACACCCAGCTGATCTGAAGGACAGCTGGAAGTTTTATTTTGCAGATGGCCAGAGGCATCTGCCTGTGGGCCGAATCGATGCGATGATGGCCTGTTTTGACTCCCCAAATTCAGTGCAAAAAGTGAAGGCAGTTGCCTGGTACGTGGTGTTGGGTAGTTAAGCAGTGAAACGATATATGTACATACTGATATAATAATGTACTATAGTTTTGCAAGATGTCATATGTAGAAATTGGAGACTACATTGTTACCGCACATTTTCAGCTTTCGCTTTTCTTTAAATTGTTCAGGTTGCATGGTGCCACTGGTTCAAGCTTCAGCTTTAAGAGCCACATGGCAAAATCACCTACTGTGAAACATCATAATCTCATGGAATCCTGCAACACAGCATGGAGTGTTCGACTTCAATCCCGCATCTTCGAATTTGAAACTGAAGAGTCAGCACAGTGTCGCCAGATTGGGCGCGAAAGAGAACAAGTGCAATAGGAAGACCTGTAGCCGAATGAAAGATTCATCCCAATTCATCCAGCCCACCCTTGACCCTGAACCAAAAGCGCTGCAGGGACACGAAAGGTCCTGAAACCCGACTTTTCCATCGTAGACACTGCGGCCATGGCTTTTCAACCGCCGCCTCGAACGGTGCGAAGTTGAACAAAAATTGAAGAGTTTGTGTCTCCGCAGATGTTTTGTTCAGACTTCATCCAAGGGCATATCTGAGTGGTTCGACTCCACCCTATGGTTTGAAACATTTTAAATCACTGCAACTTGGATCCCTTGCGAAACAGGCTGTCGACCCTAGCTTTGTCGAAACGATCCGACAGCTGCTGGGCCATCTCCTGAGTTGCTGTGGCAGCTGTGCATGTTGCTTAAGGGCACGAATGTCCGACATGGCGAATCACAGGAAGATATCAAGGAATCGTACCAGGAACAAACTCTTTGCATGTTGCGTCATTTCTGAGCGGAATTCATTTGTTGAGGCGCTGACAACAATGCCCGAAATCTGGCAGAACAGCGGTATGACACTGCCAAGAGGACAATCTACATAGAAAGAAGCTGATTGTGTCCCTAATTTTTTGTCATTTTTTTTTTTGCTTCTCAATTTTTCGCTTAAGATTTCCAGTTCTCCAGGAGCGAACCTGTGCAGCTTGTAGCTTCGCTTGTCCAGGCTGTGGTTCTAAAAGTTGTTGCCGGTCTCATGAACGGAAAGGACTCCAAGACAGGAAAATTGAGAACGAAAGTTAAGGTGACTGAGTGATTGTATGTCTTCCAATGTCTTCCAGGTCTTGCTGCAAACGGAAATGGAGGTGCCTGTGACCGACTCGGAACTGCCAGAAACAAACTCCTTGCTGCAGCTCAAATACACATGAGACATGAGTTGTGGAAGGTAGTTGCAGGTAGGATTTTCATCGGGCAACAGAATTGCCTTCTTTTCATGAAAAAGTGAGTCAATGTGCAGTAGAGACAAAACATATATGAACAAATTAACCAGCAGGATTTGGCATTTCACAAAGCACTTGGAAGCTGCAAGCTTCGTTGAGGTCAGGGAGCAATGTGCTGTCCTGCTGAGGCAGTGTTGTGGCAAGGTGAGCTCTTGGATAGTGGACGGGATCGTATTTTGCATCAGAGCTGGTTAGGTTGGTTGATTGCTGTAGTGTAGAGAAGTTCTTTCCGCTGCCATATGATGAGGGCGTTGGAGGAGAATATTGATTGAACTATAAACTCTGTAAAACAAGACCGCTTTCATATGATGACACGGCGCTTTGGGCGGTGTCCCTAAAAAATCTTTGCTGCGCTGCAGGTGAAAGAGGCGGACTCCACGTGGCAGAAGCTGGGAAACCACCAGGCAGTCTTGGAGGGTGTTAGCTAGGAGGTTGGTCCATATGATCCACATGTAACTAGTGACCATGGGAATGTTGAGCTGAGGGTCTTGATCTTCAAGCATTTGGCTCTAAGAAGATTGGTTTTGAGGGACTCTTGTTGCTTCATTTCGACTCAACGGCCTCAGGTGCAACTAAAGGAACAGTTGCTTCAGCTCCTTGAGGTCGGACACGGAGGTCGTGTGGCAGTGTAAGCAAATGAACGGATTTGAAACTTCAATGTAGGCGGAGCAGGTCCAGCAGCTCAGAAGAAAGGCACATGTGGGAGGTGACATTTGGATGACCTAATCAATCTTGGTAGTCTTTTAGGCGAAAGGGGACAGTCCAAGACCACTGAGTATTGGGTTGAAGCTGCCCATCTCTTGAAACCATTGCCGATCGGCCGGTCTAGACGATTAAGCAAATTAGTTTCATCCGCTCGACAGAGGTGGCTGATTGCATTCAAAGCTTGGGCAATCAGATTGTAGAGATCGAGGATGGCCAAAGTGTTCAGAATCTGAAGGCAGGGCAGCGGCACCAGAACGAGATGTGGGACTGGACATGCTCGACATGAGAGCCATCCAGCCATGTGCAAGTGAACTCCCAGGAGTGGCCAGAACTGATGCCCACCCTCTTTCGAATCATCTGTGATGCCAACAAGGACCGGAGCTTGACCAGCATGGCGTTGTTTTGGCGTGAAAATGATGCGGTTGCCTTTGAAGCGATGAAAGTGACGATCAAGTTTTTGTTTGGATTTGAAACATGACGCGGCTTCAGGACCGTGACCTTCGAGCTGACTGTTTGTGGATTGTCAAGGCAGTTGCACAGTGAAAATGATGTGAATTTGTTGATTTTAATTTTCAAATTCTTGTGTGCTGTAAACCGCCGTGAGCTTCCTTTGCAGGAACTGAGTTGTTCAGTGTGGCAGATGCTGTTGACCAATTCTTCGCACACTTTCCAGGCGGGCAGTAGGAAAGGTTAAAGCCAGGAAATCGAGCAAATTTCTCAATTCCAACAGGATCTGGCTTTGGAGTCTACTGTATCTGCTTAATACCGAAGAACCGACCTCCACAACTTCCCCTTCCATACTTTTCCTTTGAATGCTCCCTTCACAGTCGGCACTTGGAGGTATTGCAGACCTGCTTAGGAGATCCTGCACAATCGGTGTGTGGCTTAAATGAGATGAGCATCATGTGCAGCAGGAAGTACTTATGATGACATTAGGTCAGGGCAGAAGCTGCAGCCCTGCTGTGCTCCTTTGTGGATGACATCTCCAGCAAGGAGGCTGACTGCTCTGTCCAAGTGACGGCTAAACAATACAAAACGTCCGCCAGTCCCTATATAAAAATTATTTGTGTGTTGTGATGCTTGGACAGGGCAGGAAGCCGTTCCAGCCTCTGATTCCTGAAGTCAGAGGCCTCAGAAAAAGGTTTTGTGGCTGGCTTGTCAGAAACTGTTTGCAAGGCACCCCTCATCTAGTTGTGGTACTTGTAAGAATGATTATATCCACATCGCGGTTTGCATGCTTGCTACCTGCCCTGTTTTGCCAAGGTCACCAATTCAATAGCCCAACTGGCAGCCAACCCGGAACCTAAGTGTGGACCTTGTCTTGAAACGGCGGCTACTGGTTCTGCTGCTGATGACGATGACACCACGACGACGAGAATGATGATGACGACGATGATGCTTTTGCCGCTGCTGCTGCTGCTGCTGCTGCTGATGATGATGATGATGATGATGATGATGAGGATGACGGTGACGGTGACGATGATGACGGTGACGGTGACGATGATGACGATGATGACGATGATGATGATGATGATGATGATGATGATGATGATGATGATGATGATGATGACGATGACGACGATGATGCTGCTGACGATGATGTTGATGATGATGATGATGATGATGATGATGATGACAACGACGATTGAGCATGATAGTGGCAGCACGATGTTGTAGCATGGTCTGAGGTCGCCCTGAAATCACTTTCTTCAAACCTTAAAACGAGTTTTATTGATCAATCTGTTTGATCCATTATTCTTTCGATTCATCTTTCAAGGATAGTCAAAAGGTTCATGATTTGAAGGGTGTATCGGCCTTATTCTGCCTAAGGCACCTGAACACCGTTCTCCAAGCTTTGCAGTCAACCACAGAGACAGCAGACTTCTTCAAACAGCATGTCTGGCGAGCCCAGCTGATCAAGAGCGCTGTTGATGACCCAAGTGCCTTAGACTTGCTCTCCAGCTGAGCGAGAAAGATGCAGTGACGTAGGTGTGTGCACTTATATAGCTTCCGAGATCTTACGAGGTAGCTTGAACGATTTTCATTGCAGGTACACACAGCCCCAGTAGCATCGTGAAAACATGAGAAAACTAATGACAACTTTTCTTTCGAGAAAACACGAGAAGATACAACGCCAATTTTGTGCATTTCCGTGCTACTCGTACATGCAAAACAAGTACATTATCACTTCTCTGAGCATTCTTTTGCATTTTTTTCTTTCCGGCCAGATTGCAACGCACTTGATGCCTGTGTTGGTGGGTATTGCCAAGCCGGATTCTTGGATTCACTTCCGTTTTTCTTCCCTCAATTTGAGCGGCTTTGGCGAAACGAAATGCATCAAGTGATGTGTCTATGTCCTAGGTCCCATCAAGATGAAGCTGCTAGGCCTTCGGGCGATGAATCACTGATCCTTCTTTTGACATGACAAACATTAGAAGTCTGAAGCCAATGAATGCTGACGACTAATAACACCATTTCCAGGAAGTATGCTTTTGAGGCCGGATTCTTGGACAGCTGTGGATTGTTTCCTGTCTTTGTTCCGCTAATAAGTTACACCATTTCCTTCTGTCTTGGCTCACTCTTCTGCTTTGGATATCTTTAGACTTCTTTAGCTTTTCTGCATGGTCCTTGTATCATCTTGTTGTATGGGGTCACACCATCCATGAGCTATGGCAATTTCAGTCGTCACCCCTAGGTTGATGTTTGGAGTCTTACGAACTGGCACTAACCTCACCAAGGTGATCGTATCCTTCATCGAAAGCAAACCCAAGATGATGTTGAAGGTTCCCAATTACATCGAGCAGGCCAGTTTCGATTGTATTGTGAATCAGTGAAGTTCACTGTTTTTCTTTTAGTTTTTTAGAAATACTTTTGGTGTTTCCCTGAGTGGCTTAGTTGTAGGCGTTGGATCTTTGTGTGCACTTCATGGTGCAGCTGAACGATGATGTGGCCGGCTGGATGCAAGAGGCACCACTTGGGACCACTTGGGACCATGTGGAATGAGGGGGGATGATGTCGTACAGGGCCACCAACGCAAAAAAAATGAATAGAAGTTCTTTTCATCAATGGAAAGAGTGTCATTCTGGGGGGCAGTGTTTCTGACAAGGGTTATTTTGGAGTATTCTTGAAGGATCGCTTGGTTCTCAGTGATGGATAGTTTCTATTCAAGCCAAGTCAATTCCAACTAATTTCTGCCATGCCTGGAGCAGACGGCTCTGTCGGGTGTTTGCGACTCGAATCCCCAGGATGAAGAGGAGGGTGAGGATGAGGAGCAGGGAGCTAAGCACAGTGACAGCTGCCAAGGACTTTGTAAGCATTGTATATGTATTTGTATTCTAATGGGAGCCAGGCATGAGTGACGAATTCACATGGTAGTACGGTGACACTATCAGGGTAGCATAAACAGCCAATTTGTTGACCTTGGATTTGTTCTCAGCCTTCCGACTGTCCTGCTACAAACACGAGGGTTGCAATAGACACACCGATATCCAACTGAGCTTGTATCGTGGATTCGGAGGCTCTTCTCTGTTGGCAAGGAGGCAGTGGTCCCCTCAGCTTCGGGGCTAGAAGGGATGTCTGTCTCCTTGATCTGAGTCGCACCTAAAGCACAAAATGTGCTATGAAAGACTCATATTGATGGAACTCTCCATTGTTCTCTTTGACTCTCAGCTTTTTCTGAGTTCCTGAGGTTGATCGAATAAGTCGATGTGCGGCGAAGGCGCCAGATTTTGGATGTCGCAAGCTGACCACCCATTCTTCGCTCCAATGACACTGGACCAAAAACCGGCAGGTGGAGGCCTTCCCATTCGTCCTGGAGGGCTTGAAACAGGCGAGGTTACTGGAAACATTTTTATGGTGATACCGTGATGCGTTGGCAATACTTGCTAGTGTCTCCGATGTATCTTACAAGAAACACCAAAGGGTCTTACAATTTCTGCGATTTTGGATGAAATTTCAGACATGCCAAGTTGTGTTCCTATGGATACCGAGGCCGTCACCAAGCTGTTCCAGACCGGTGAATGGAAACAGGCGTGCAATTTCAGTCTCAAAGCGGGAAATACTGGTAAAACATGTTAAGGGCCTGCAGACATTCCAGGGGAGCATTATCTTTCTTCACACTCCCATGTAGAACCTATCAAGACTTTGTGTGACTGATGCGTGGATACAACTATTAGAGTCCGGTAATTTTTTTTCCTTCCAAATGACCTCAGCTTGTGGCAAGTAGGGAGACCCAGTCCTGCCTCAGCCAAAGGTCGTGGCTGGAATTACGACGCTTAACATGATCGCAGAATACGTCGACGATGAGGCTGTGGTGTTTCTCTGTGACAAGTCACTCTGTTTCCCCCAGCTATGATAGATGAGAAACATCCAAATTTGTGACCCATGCTGAAAAGCTTTGAACTAGCGAGGATGATCTCGAGGGCATGCAAGACCAAACAAGCAAAGTGTCAGTTTCAACTAATTTCGCTCCAGAATCAAATCGAAGAGTGATATCTTATGATATTTAGGTAGAATGGAAGGTTGTGAAGATTTCAACTCTCTGCTACGAAATGCTTTTTCATTGCTACATCAGGCAACAGTGTCCCAGATGACAAGTGGGATCAAGATGCAGTTGGCAGCTACGAATGCGTCCTCCGTGCTAGAGTTGGGACATGTAGGGACCGTGCAGCAGTTCTGCAACAAGATGCAAATTCTGAGCTGAAGATTCTTTGTTCTTTAAGGTCGTAGGTCGTGCTTTTCTTTGCTCATGAATGAAAATAGCCAACTATTCCCACAGGAAGGAATGGGATCGGATGTTTTTTTTCATAGTCATCTCCTCAGTATGGATCAAGCAAAAGACATGGAACTTGCTGAAATTGAAGTGGTTTGCTTCAAGGATCTGCGCTATTTTCTTTCACCTTTCACCCAAGCCCTGGCCAGCTTTAGTCTCAGCACACAGTATGGCGGAGGGCTTCCTATTTTCAACCAAATGTCACTGGAGATTGGAAGCAACATTTCTATAGATGAAGACTCTACATCCCCACTGTGCTGCGCAGCAAGCTTGTTGGATGCCATGTCGCCACCTATGACTTTGGCTTCTAAAACAAGGCAGTCGGGTGGCAGGCGCCACTGGTAGTTGATAGGACTCTGCATCCCCCTTCGGTTTCATTGTGCACACCTGCGGACACACCACACCTCATATTTTTATATTTGGAGACGCATCCAGATGGGTGAGGTTCCTGACAGTCATGGAAAGAAGAATGTCCTCGACATTACCTGACCATACACATAACCACGTGGCATGTGGTTTTTCAGGGGGCGCCCGTGGCTGCTGTTCTTAGCCCTCATGGTCTGCAAACTGCTTCCGCAGGCTGGGACGTTACACTTTGCGGGGAAGTCTTGCATTGAGGGCATTTGAATTGGAATTAAGTTGGGATACCAGTCTTGCTGAAGATGTTTTCCTTCTTGGAGAGTTTGCCAAGATGACTCTGAGCAAGGGGGCAGGGGTCATCCACAATCCACCAGTTTTCTATGTGCTCAAACTACTCATTTATCCAGTGGTTTGAGGTTTCTGGCGATATTTAGGCTTCCTCAAAGCTTCAAGTTGGACTCCGACATTCATCCTTTCACATCACCCCCTAATTATCAGGCATGTCAGGCATGGGGTTTACGAATTTCACCCATTTCATCCAAGGTAGTTCACACTCTCCCCCTGAGTCATCCTATGGCACTGAAGGCGTTCTGTGGTACAAGGCCTGTCTTGCCACGACACCTTGTCAGCCTACAAGCTGAGGCATTGAAAACGGATGCGTTGGGACAAGACAGGATGTTTTGGGGAGCCACATAGCAGTAGGGAAAATCAGAAACCATCCATGCCATGGCAGAGCTTTTTTGAGAGAGGTGGTGTCTCATGGCAGCCTGAAAGGTAAGAAATAGAAGGGGATGATGCAAAAGAATGACACACAAAGGAGTTCTGACAACCGCTATTGTTGAGAAGAAAAAGCTTCAAGGGTCAAACTTGGCACTTTTTGCAATCTATTTTTGAACTTGAGAAGTCAACTGCTTCCCCGTCCTTCACCTCCCTCTGCTTGACCAAGGCAAAAAAGGGGCCGAAGAATCCTGTCAAGGAATTGGAGGAGAAATTGTCCAAGGTCCTGGGCAGAAAGCCCAGGAAGAGTGACATGGTTTGGTCTTATCAGGCTCATCTCCCGCAGATCCGTTGATATGTTTTTGTTTCGCACCCTTGAGATATCTTTGATCTGTTGATATAATTTTGCTGCTGTTCACAGACATCTATGTACTGTAGAGGACGTTTTGGAGAGCATGCTGTAGGGACAGCAATGAATTTTGCAATTACCTAGCCGAAACTTTTGCAATGTGGTACGCGAGGCTACTCTCGCGTTGCCATGCTTGAGCAACTTCTCATCACCTTTGGTTGGAGGACGCGTCACATTTGAGGGAGCGAACACAGAGGAGTGCAGGAGGACTGTGGAATGTGTGGGATGTGTGGAATGTATGCTGAAATGTCTTGAGTGCCATGCATGCAAGCTAAATTTATGCAGCATAAGATCAAGTTTGTCAAGGGTCTCAGTGAGATCAGCTGGGAACAGATGAGATTCACATATTGAACTACCGAAGGATTTGGTTTCTTCATTCCAGCCTCACACATCTGGAAGGAAAGCTGCGATGGGTCTATTGGAAGCTTTGGATTTCGAGAAATTGACAGCAGAAGCTGCAACCGCAGAACCTGAAGCCAAGGCAGCTGGAGCTGGAGCGTCAAAGAAGGCCAAGAAGCCAGAGTGACTCGTCTACAGAAGCGACATTTTTTCGAATGTGTGTCCGCTGACCTCAAATTCAGTCGTTCAAGTCACTCCATCCTTGTGATTTGATATTGATCCTTCGATTGAACAAAATTTGCAGCAAATCATTGCATCCTGAGGTCAAGCGAAGGCGCGGTCTAGTCTGTGAAGTCAACTGCACGGTGACATCCCGATGTACGGATGGAGACATGGGGCCCCCTGATTTGTCAGATCATGGATGTGAATCATGTCGACCCTGTGTAGGTGAGAAGCCCACCTTAGAGGTTGGTCAAGAGCTGACGATGAGGGTCGTCCGAAGGACACGGAATAGTCTGCGCTTGGATTACAAGGGAAAGGAGGCGAGAGAGTGAATAGCGAGGACTCCATGTTCGGGTTAAATGCAGGTTCAGCAGATGCAAACAAGGATGGCAGGAGAGACCAAACAATAATATAAGTTGTAATGAGTAATGAGCTGAAGACGATGTCAAGCTTTACAGATTCGAGATCATGCATCGGTAAACTCTCGCTTTGCTGTAGCTGTCTACATAATATCATCTACTCAGCCTGCAAGACAGCAGCTAAAAAAAGCCTAAGTAGCAAGTGGAGAGGTTTTTAGGAAGACCCTCTGACCAGTTTTTTCAAGCGAGCTTGTAGCTCTTTGTTTTTGTGGATAGCTCAAGAATGCCCCGAATCTGACTCCACAGCACATTTCTCTTCCCTCCCATGACTTGTTGCTAAATTCTGGAGGTAAACTTGCCAGCATCGGAGTTGTGTGACACGTTCCCTGTCAACGTGCCACAAAATAACCAGAAGCTGAAAGTTCGCGTGCTGTCAACGGAGCGCGGCACTACGGTGACCATGCGCGAGGGTAGCTTGGAACGACCCACCAAAGAGAACGTGGAGGTGTGGAATGGGAGGGGATGGACCAGGCACTTGTCAGCTGGGGTCTGTTGCCAGATGTTTGAGACCCCTCCAGCTTCAAAGCGGTGTGAGAACATTTCAGAATGACCTAAGTCGCATCCGTTGGCACAAAGATGGATTCAACAGAATTTCCAGCGGCCATGAGGTGGACCTATCTGCCTTCGAAGGTGTGGAGAGGAGTACCAAGCTGGACGCAGAGGCAGGGCTGAAGATGCTCAACCCCTCGATCATTCGGAGAATGGTGTATTGCAACAGCAAGCAAGAGGAACAGTGACAGACTCTTGAGATCTGTTGGGGAATCTGAAGGTCGAGTTTTGGCTCAGCATTTCGAGAGTCAACTCAGAGCAAGTCGGTGATATATACTAAGTGAAAATTCCATATCATAACGATTGGATTCGTTTCCACATTTTTATTGAACAGCATTTCTATCTCAAAACGTGAACAACATTTTTTGAATCTTCACACATCTGGTGATTCGCAGGTCCTTGGCTTCACCTTTCAAGACGCAGCGCTGAAGGTTCAGAGCCCGGAGGGAAAATTCACCTTGGCGCAGCTACCTCGCAAGCAGTTCACGGAGGGAGCAGAGGAGGAGATAAGAACAGTACAGTAAATGATTTGAATAATTTGAAGATGTATTGAATGATTTAAGGTGTTGGGATGTGTTGAGATGATATCTACTAGTGCACAGTGCACATATCTTCATTTGCCAGGTAATGAACTTATAGACGGATGATTCTAGTGGCAAGGTGGTCAAAAACCTGAATTGGAATTGGGAGAATTGCAGGAGCTGGCGGTCGGAAAAAAGATCCAAGTCCGGAAGAAGTACATCACCAAAGAACGGCTCATTGTTACTATGAAGGAGACTCCATCCAAACGCCCTGAAGATCTTGAGCCGGGAGAAGAAATCAGTGGCACAGTGGAGAGCATTCTGAGAAACAATGACAAGCCTGCGGCCTTTTTGGACGTTGGATTTGATCGGCCAGCATATTTGGATTGGCAGGAATGCGGAGACAGCTATCCGGGAAAAACCTTTGTTCGGCTCAAAGTCGGAAAGGAGGTGACCACCCGCGTTTTGCGAGTGGTCGGAGACCGCATCTACGTGACTTGCCGATCTGGAGACTTGTACCGCCCAACGTTTTCAGAGGAACCACCAAAAGCGCTTCAAGAGATTGTCGACCAGTTCAGCGCTTTACCCAAAGACAAACACTTGGATGCCAGGGTCTTAAGGATGTACCCTAAGTACACCATGGTGAATGTGAAGATGCCTGATGGTACAGAAGCGGAAGGTTACATCCCCAGACGCTTCTACTCCAAGTCTTTTGAAGAAGCAGGAACTCCAAATGAAGAGATCAAAGTTCGCTTGTTGCCTGAGCAGCCGAAGGCAAAAGGGAGGCGCTCGAGAGTAATGCTGACGTTGATTGATGTGGATGCGAAGGAGGTGAAGGAGGTGAAGAAGGCGAAGGAGGTGAAGGAGGATACCCCAGAAGCAGCTCCTGAAGTTGACACTGTCAAAGAAGAGGAGGAGCTTTCTGCATGTTCTCTTTCAAGCAAGGTTTAGGTCTTGACAAGGGCAACCCGCAAACATTTCAGAAGCCACATTGAACGAAGGCAAACTACCCACTGTTCTCATTTCTCGTTTTATACCTTCAGTTTTCAATCCGGTGCTCTTGATTCCATCTGCAGGAGCCCAAAACACCTGAGCCTGAAAAAAAGGAAGCCACCTCGCCCGAAGCAAAGGGGGAGAAGGATGACGGACCCTTGAAGGGTCTCTCAGATTTTCTTATGAGATGAGGACACTGACGGATGAGCCTGTTTGATTCACAAAGACAGGCTAGAGAAGGATGGCACTTTGAAATGCCCTTTCATGATCTGAGATGTACAAATGTTGAAGGAATCTTGCACTGCGGTGCGAGGCTACATTCCTACGTTTCCAAAGGCTTTCAACTAGAATTTGTTATTATAGACAACCTCAGGCCACCATGACTTCTATGAGATTGCTGGAATACCTGCTGTTTCCTACAATTGGCATGGTGCTCTCATCGAAACTGCTCCGGTGGCAGGGGCTGCGTTCCACTGAGAAAAAACATGTCATTTGGAGTGCTGGCAGCTTTAACATGCTTCCACCCCTGTGACTGAAACCACGTGAACCTAACAATAAACGAACTATAGTAACCCAGAAGTTGAATACTATTGACACCCGATGAAACCTTAACTTCTCTAGAAATCGTGACACTTGCCAGGCGCGTCCGCTATGCGGCCTGGGGCGGCGTGGCACAATTTTCCGAGGATCACTCTGATGTGCTGAGCTCCGAGGCTGAAAAACATCCACTGGCAGAGATGTTTGTGCAACATGACATGCATCAAAGTTGACGTATTGATGGATTGAACTACATTCGATATTTCCCACACTGATAAATCATATACATATACGGAATTGCTGTAAAAAATGGTAGGTATCTATATATTCTATGATTTTGTACAATATATATTGTTGATTGATGATTTTTTTGATCAACCAAGAGAGATCATGAAGATGTACATCCAAATTCCAGACTCCAAGCCTCTCACAAACCTGAGTGCTAACAGCAGTGAACTCACACGTTGCTTCTGCTGGCACCCCATTTTGAAAAATACTGTGTTTTTGGCTCTATTATGTTTCTTATCATGTTTCTTAAAGTCATGGTGAGGTCATCCAGAAATCCAAGCGAATCAGGTGACCATTTTTTTTGATATTTCCAGAAGATACTGCATCTTTGGATCATTTGCTTTGTCAGACTTGGACCTCCCAGTTGCTGCCAGAGTTCCTCAAAGGCAGGGCCGGGGGCAGAGTGTTCAATGCCAATCAGCGGCAACAATGGGACTAAGTCATGATGGGCAAAGGATTCCAAAGATGATGCTCATCATGATGAAGATGCTCATGATGATGCAACCCTTTCAAAGTTTTGTTTTTTCGGTCATTGTTTGGTTCCGGACGCTTCTTTCCAAGCCACACACTTGTGTAGAAGAAAACATAGCCGGGTCTTGTCAGGCCTCGAGGATTCTTGCCCCAGGGTGAGTATCCGTTGCATGGAGGCTTGAGAAGATTCAAAAAGGGCACTCTTTTAGAAACTTTTAGACAGTTCCTTAGGATATTTGCAAGTTGCGAGGTGTTTGTTTGTACGGCATAATTTTTCATCTGCTGAGGGAACGGAGAACCTCCTTTCAGTCTCTTTGCAAGTGAAATACCAGCACCTGAGCAAGGGAAAACACAGAGAAGCAGAGACCAGACAGACCGCAGATTGGCAAGGCCTTCCAACACTTCGGAGAGTCTGTGGAACGGGAGGTGCCGGACAGTCTTGTACAGTGTTCACACGAACTTTCACGGTTTGATGAGCAGATAAGATTTCATTTCTGCTGACCAAGAGTGCTTTGGCTGGGCATGTCCAGCTCACGAGATGTTTCTGAACTATTTATTCCAAGCACCAAAAATGCCAAAGTCTAGACATTGTCACAACAGGATCTGGAACCCTACATCCAGCCCTTCATGGAGAAGTTGGGTGCAAAGATGCAGAGCAACGATGTGAAAGTGCAGAAGAAGGCCATTTTGTTCGTCCTTGGTTTTTTTTCAGGGTCGCTGTTGATTTGAAACCATGAACATGATTCAGGGCGTCAAAATACTTGTCAACGACTCGTGAGGCAATTACCTTCATTGCAGTCATTGCTGGGCAGGCAATGCTTCCTTGATGGTGTCACTGCTCACTCCTATGTAAAAAAGGAAGATCCACGCTCCTAATATGTGGGTCAGATCATATCAGGTCCTGGCAAGAAACACAAAATAGATTTACATTGCGAGCATGATGAATCTTAATTACACATCCAACATGCGGCTGACTTCAGCACAAGTAGAGAACATGTCTAGTGCTTTCCAGGCCGACGATGCCTTTGCACCATACTATGGTCACTTGATGCCCGTATTGAAGCAGGCGACACACGGCGACACGGCTGAAGTGACTTACTGGTGTGACATGTTTGACCCTTGCTGCTTGATGTATTGACAGAGCACCACAGGTCATCCAGAATACCCTTCACAAGACAGAGGAGTGCTTCGCCATTTTTTTTGGTTCTGAGCTCTGTGTTGTCTTTCCAGTTTCAGCACTCAATATATACTCCTTTCTTGCTCGGTGCCTTTATTCTATGCAATCTACAATATGCAGCAGAGGAGGTAATTGTGTTTGATGGGTGCGTTGGACATGGGATTGTCAGCTTGCAAAGTTCACAACAATTGCTTTGGACTTTGGACTGTTTTCCACGGAACAAGCAAGCTTCTGTACATTTAAATCATTCCTGACATCTGGTGCAAGGAGCGGCAACTTCTTGGAAAATGCTTTGAGTGCATCTCGCTCTTGGCCCGTGCCAGAGCCCTATGCAACTCAAGAAAATACCTGAGTGCTCCAGGCAAGTCGTCAGGGAAGATGGAAGGACCCATTTCCACTTTCTATGGGCTTTGAAACTTGAACAGTTGAGTTGCTGAGGCTGTTGGGCGCAGCGGCTTTCGTGCAGATGCGGAGCAAATCATGCAGGTGTGATGCATCATCAAATCCTTGGACCTTTCTGAAATTTCTGCGGTTTGATGATTTTGATGGGTGCTTTTTGAGTAGCAATCATCGCCATGTCACAGGCGATGATCGAAGCCACCAAGATCCCAAACTTGCCAAACAACGATCCAGTGAAGGACAAAAGGGCCAGTGAGCCACATCATTTCACCATGCATTCCGCATCTTCGAAGGGAATTACCTTACCCCGCGTGAGGTGATATTAAGGATTGTATTTCTTGAAATGCTTTCCCTGTTTGAAAGATGTTTCAAAACCAGCGAGGAGTACATGATGGCAGCATCGGAACGGATTTGTGTCGCAGACTCGTATCGTGAATCGGAGCGTCAAATTCTGCAGTCTTACCTCAAAATTTTGTTTTGGATTCCTGACAGAATGTCTCTTTGAAAGGAATGTGCACGGACCTACACTGTTGCAGGGTGTTGACGGTGTTGCGGATACTTCCGCCAAGAGAGTGCTTCAGCAGAAGAACTTTGCTATCTGAGTCCACGCTGAAAGAAGACTTTCTCCCCTTTGTGAGTCACATTCTGCCAGCATCTCAGGACAAACATGCGACTGCAGTATGACCTTGATTTTTGCCTGTCTACTTTGTCAATTGCAGTAGCCCATGCTTGCATAGAACTAGTTGATTCAGAAGATCATTGTCGCCTGAAGCCATAACAACCACAATTAGGGTCTATGCATAAGTCATGGCTGCAGTCATTCTGCATGTCACATTGTCCGTTGTATCAAGTTCCGTATTCTTGCGATCCTTTACTCATGGTGTGCATATGCTTCCAGGTCGCAATCGCTCTTCATGTCAAGCTACGTTTGTTAGATGTCTTTCAGATAGGCTTGCTGCTTGCTGTTGTGTTGGAGGCCTGGAGTCCTGGAGAAGTTCACGTTGGCCCCCCGGGACCGTCTCAAATTTTTGCATGCCTTGCTTACTTCTCAGACGTGGATTGGGAACCGAAGATGCAGGTTCCTTCATCCTCATCGACAATTTTTGAAAGTTCTTCCAATTCCAATCTCTTGAAAGAAAAATTAGTCCAACATGCATGGTGGCACCAACCTGATTTTTTGTTGGCAAAGTGGCAGGAGTTCGCTGCTGGTGCTGATGACATCGGCGATGATGATGAAGTCAATTTGCGTGGGACTGAGCATTCCCATCCATGCATTGCCATCCTGGCCATCCTAAACGCTTGAGAGCATCACCAGCAGCTCTGCCAAGGACGATGATCAGAGAAAATGGGAAGATAAAGGTGATGATCATGTACTCTTCAGAGATTCAGGTGCAAAGGACGGTGGGTTGCTTTGTGTAAGAGGCTTGGAACATGCCATTTTCGAGGATTTGAAAGGAGCCCTGGAGTGTGTCCACACGTAGCGGTCTCAGAATGGCAGCGACGCTGGCAGCCCTCGGCGTTGTGCAAATCAGCCTCCGCTTTTGGATGAGGTTTGTGGAGGAGCTAGCGGCAGCCTATGCACCTTTCGTGGCACAAACCGCTCAGGTCGGGCTCAAACTTTTCATGGTACAACATGATACAAGAAACTTCACATTTGAGTGCTTTTACCAGGGGTCATGCAACCAATGGGTTTTGGGCAACTTGATCTTTCTGCGGAGAATGACTTTGTAGGAGAAACTACTTGAATAGTGAGCTATTCGATCACCCTCTCTAGGTCAGTTTGATACACAATAGCGATTTCAAAGGTGAAACTCAGAGTCTCATTCATGAGTCCTGTGCAAGTCACACCACTGGGACCTGAAATGAGAGGCACTCCTGCCTGTATTTGACTTCTGCATGGAGGATGGCATTAGGCCTTCCTTTTGGAATTCACGGTTGAGTTGGTTGAGTGGAAGAGGCAAACTTTTTTTTCAGAGCTAATTGATTTCAATTGATTTCATTCATGCTTCGCTTAGTGCAAAAAACTTGGATGTGGCCCAATGTGGCCTGCAAGTCCTTGCCTTTTGATCAGGGACCTGGCCTTTGAAACCTGGGGGCAGCTATGCCGTAGCGCCCGAGCGGGCAAACAGGACTAAGATCTTTGGTTGGCTTTGGATGCATAGACGAGCTGAAGGTAAATGCAACATGGCGATGGCAGCAGACATTGACACGGAAATTGTAAAAACACCCAATCAACTCATTGACTCATTACGTATGAAAAAGCTCTTATGATTTCACTTACATAGAGAGACATAGGATGGACTAGGAATATGCTTCACATCTGAACCAGATGCAGGAGCAAGTTGTGAGGGAACTCGTCATGGAGTTTCTCAAGAGGGTTAGTCCCAAGTTCGAGTCGGAGAAGGTGGACCTGGCGGAGCTGAAAACCAGCGCAGAAGGGATCACCGCTTGTTTGAGGCTGGAATATGCTGGGATGAAGATACTTCTAAAGGAATTCTGCCGTAAATCTAAAGCAAATTTGGATGTCAAACTTATGCGGTTTGTAACCCATTCTTCGTAAACGGAATTCTGATGTGACGGAATGTATGATCGGGGCTCAGGGAAGCTGGCCCAAACATCCTGCATGCAGAGCAATTGCGGCATATCTGCAGGGAGCCTCCAGACTCGTAGCGTGAAAAGTGTTGAAGTTTGAGCATAGTTTGTTTGTAATTTGAGTATACATTGATTTTCGTGGATTATATGATAATATATGATATATTATTATATTAAAGGCCATACTGTATCATATGATAACATAATCATATCCATATGATTTCATATTTTTATCATCGTTTTCATATCGTGTTACGTCACATTTGCTCATATCACTTTTTTTTTCACATTTCTTTTATCATCAGTATATACTTTGTTTCAATTTTTGTATCAAAGTGCTACTATATTTTGACTTTCTGCTGATTCTATTGCCATGCGATATTAAGCTATAAAACATTCTTTTATTATGTTTGATTGTCTTCAAACCTTCGATGACTCTGAATGGTTTGAAACCGTTGCAAGGCCGCAGCACCCTTGCAGTTATGGCAGAGTCCTTCAAGCGTCGAGCAGAAGCGGCCAAAGGCCGAACTGGCCCTCAGCAAGACGAGGACGGAGAAGTTAGAGTTTCACATATTGCCACAAACGAAACCATGTTTCATAAAATGAAGCTTTTGTTGTGTTGATCCGACATCAAAGGTATGAGTACTTTATAGGTAGGAGGTGCCGCAGCTTGAGTAAACATGCCGAATTGCCTTTTTGTCAATATGGAAAGTTTTGTTTTTTACACCAAAACTTGATACTTTTCTGAACCAGGATGGCGATGAGCACGATGAGGATGACGAGGATGATGAGGAGCAGGCATTAAAAATTGCAGAACCATTTTTCCAAATTGCATTGAAGGTAAGGTGCATGGAAGAATGGTGGTTCTACAGCTTTGTCCCATGAGATGCATTGCTGCAAGATGTGGTGGAGATGACATTTATCATTGCATGCTAAGTATGCTAAAACAGTCAGGGGATGAGGCAAGCCATGTGCGATGTTGCTGGGCCCCTGATGCAGTCTGACGGCCCAGATAAATCTACGTACGGATATGATCGCAAGATCGCGGAGCTTTGTAACGCTGCCATGCCACTATGACTGAATGTCTGAATGTAAACTATGTGTGTGGCGTTGTTTGGGTCTTGTGCACAAAATGTCGTGCTTTATCTAATGGTTCATGATGCTCTAGATATTCTTTCAAAGCCAGATTTGGTCATTACCTGTGTTTGGGCAGACAAGGCACCATGCTGACCTTTTCGTGCAAGAGAGCTTCCCAGACTATCTCAATCTGGTGTTCTCCGCAAGCATTGCTTCGAGCATCTGCAACAATCAGCAAGTGTCTGTTGACAAATTGCTGACCCAACGAATGTTTCAAACGGCCAGGTAGTTCAGTGGTTGCAGCCACAGTCTCCCACGGAAGACCGGAAGCTTGCTGTGCACCGTACTCAGTCAGCATGCCAACAAATCGAATCAGTCTGGCCTGTCCTGCCTGTTTCATGCTTTCATACTGTTTCTTTTATAGTTTTCCACCTTTGAATTAGAGATAATTAGAGTATATTTCAATTTTAGATTGGAATGCAAACAACCTTGCAATGCTTGACCTGATTCTCCGTGAACTGCGTTGGATGGCAGCTTGAGAAGGCTGTTGATGTGCGACATCCTGGAGCACTTGGGGCAAAGAGTCAAGACCTTGGATCAAACTCTGGGCATTTTCAGATTACTCCGGATTCTCGAGTACTCGTACCAGGGTGTTACGTTTTGACGGAACTGTTCGTGTTCATCCCCTTCGATCCCTCATGCAGAGATGGATGAAATGATTGCAGGTGACATCCTCCTGGCCTCAGTTCCTGCCAAGGCTCATTGAGGACCGAAATCACGACAGCTGCGGGTGATATCAGAAGGTCTGTCCATGTTGGTGAATGGAGACTTAGTAGATGAACACTGGATTAAATTCTGGTCGCCTTTTTTTCTCCCTTCTTGAACACCTGGCGCTAGCGTGACATGGCAAGCTGCTCAATTCTGAATTCTTGCAGCTTCAGATAGCCAGGATATTCACAACAATGATCCGAACTTGCGGCAGCCAGCGCAGGGGCACCTTGGGTGTAAGGGTGGATTAAGTGCATCCCCAAATATGGAAATTTGATAATGTGGCCTTCCTTTGTGCAGACCTTGGATGAAATCTGAGGCGCAAGTGTTCAGATGTCTGCTTAATGGGAACTGCATGGGAACTGCAAACTTTAGGTGCTATGGTGTCTTCTTGGCGGCTCGGATACCTGTGGGGCATCCAAGAAATTGCATTTGTTGAGGAATCGTCACTGTGAAGTATGGCCCCCGAGGGTTTTGCCTTTAGCAGAACAGATCTCCAAGAAAGTTCCAGTGACATTGCATCTTATTGCATCTTCTGTATGGGA
Organism: Breviolum minutum Mf 1.05b.01; assembly: GCA_000507305.1. NCBI lineage: Eukaryota > Dinophyceae > Suessiales > Symbiodiniaceae > Breviolum > Breviolum minutum. Next base: position 78,963 of record DF239971.1, read on the forward strand.
CAGATCCCAGGACTTTGCTCCTTTGGCCCTCGATGTGGCTAACCGCCTCTCACAGGTGGGGAATGACATGAAACGCAGAGCTGCCCAGCGCGGCAGCTCGTGGCCTTTCGACGGAGGTGGTGACACAGTCCAGACAGAGGAGTAAGAAGAAGTCCGAGAAGATCGTCCAGGTGGACAGCTCCAAACGGGATGTGCATGGTCTCACTTTGTGATTGTCGCAATATGTTGTAATATGTTGCAATATGTTGTGGTGGTGTCATTGAAGACTGTTAGTATCTGTTAGTAAGCTGGATAAAGCGTTGTTTACAGTCCACAGAAAATACAAGGCTGCTGCTGACAATGCGCTCTCAGGAATCGTTTGGACCTCAGAAGCAGTTGGGTGGCAGCAACTGAAGTCCTACTAAGGTATCCTCATATCCACAATCTCTTGACATTCAAAACCTAGGAGATAGAAGTTATCGCTTACAATTGCCAGTCTTGGTGAGCAAAAGCAACGTGTAGAACGCAAGAAGCTTTTGTAGACGTGGTTGACGCACCATTGGTGCGAAGTGTCCGTGTCCCTCAGCTTGGCAGCTCAACTGACTGAGATCGAGATCCTGACAACTCATTCGCAAGCAGTGGCATCAATACAGGCCGGATTACGGATTGCAAGTCTTTGGGCTGGAAAAAACAGCTACTTTACTGCACATAACATAGCTGCATGCCTCAATTTTGTCAGGCTCAGCTTTGGCAGGTGTGGCTCAGTGGTTTGACCGGGAGCCAAGACTTTGAATGACTTGGATGCATGACCTTCTGATGCGATTGACCAACGAGCATTCCTGTGGCTGTTGTTGATGTAAACAACCTCCATCCAAAGTAACCAGCTGCGAGATGTCCTAGCATACCCGAGGCCTTGTCAAGAGGATGACAGCGAAGGTGAGCGAAACCACAAGAAGCTGCTGGAACTTATTCAGCAGGAGCTATGACTCATATGGACGATGAGCATTTACTTGCGTGTCAAATTTCCCCACAATCAGAATTTGGATGAAGGGGCGGTTTATACCGTGTTGGGTGCTGTTGGATTGAGGTGCACAGTGATTCTGCGTGTCACATTGCCTTCCAAATAGTTTCTTCTCTTTTCTAAAATGATACCAGCATAGACCCCAAACAGCGCAAGTAAATCAACCAAATCCAAAAACCATCATGAAGACATGAAGAATGTACAGTGTAGACCATACACAGAAAGCCAAATCCCACGCCCAACCCAGCCCAGCGAGCCAAATCCGCGTCAGCACAGCCAAATCCGGGCCCAACACAGCGCAGAGCGCCCACCAGAGCCAAACCCCACGCCCAACCCGGCCCAGTGCGCCCAGCACAGCCAAATCCGCGCCCAACACAGCACAGCGCGCCCACCAGCGTGTCCAGTCTTTTTTTTAAAGATCCACAGGTAAACCTGTTTGGGGAAAAATGACAGCACCCAAGACTTACATGAAAGTCACCTGTTTGAGTCTTTGGGATTCAGTCTATTCATGAGAATTGTTGGTGATATCCTCAGGAGAAGCCAGAGGTTGTTGGCGAAGGAGGCCTTTGTCCCCACTTTTAAGAATATTTCAGGCTTTTTTTGCTCAGGACATTGCTTCCCCAAGGCCATTGGGACCCATTTCAATCCATTTCACCTTTTCAATGTTGCCTGCGACTAGCATGAGCTGCGATACGTTTTGTTTTCTAGTGTTTTTGTCTTGTGAGATTTGAGTGGCTTTCATGGTTCAAGTCATGACCGCACTTCACGAATACCGGGTTTCGCCATGCCGGTCGTATTCCTACCCAAGACCTGCACAGCCGTGAGGTCAGAACGTCCCAAAGCTATTCGGGGTCCTCGTGGATGTGTACAAAACTGACATGGTCGATGAGGCGCCAAAGGAAACGGTTGAGGCACAATGGAAAGATATGGATAGCATTTAAGATTTATAAGATTGTTTTTCATTGTTTTTCTACATCTCCCATCTCTAGGATCCGTTTTCATTGTTGTGTGCTTTTCAATCAAACCGCAGTTCAACACAAACTTTGGCACTATATCATATCCCATCCACATATTGCCAGTGTCAAGTTGCAAACTCGCTGAATTTAAGTATTTTTGGATACAGCTGCAAGGCACAACACTCCAGTGATGATATGTTTGCACCAACCAGGAGACTTCGAAGGGCATTGGCCTTTTCGCATTAAGGTCACCTGTGAAGGGTGGGGATGGGGATGCACAAAAGCGCAACGGAGAGGGTACCTATTGCATCCTATTGCCACCTGCTAGGCTTGGTGAGTCCAAGCTGGAAGGAATTGGTGCACAGTTCAGCTTGGCCCGAAGCAAGTCGTGGAGATGTCATGAAAATTGGGTGTATTATTTAAAGGTATCCATACGGCTGATGGTGATAAAACTGAAGGTATTTAATATAGATTTACAAAATCGAGGTGAGAAGCAGCGGAAGAAGCTCCTGCGAATTGTCCGAGAGGCAGACTTGGGTATCCAATGATTTGCTCCCGGCATGAAAGATGACTTGGTGACATGGACTTGCTATAATGTCTCCAGGTTTCTCCAGTGGATTTTTAAACATTGCATGTTTCTCATGCTGTTCTGCAGAGCTTTTTTTCTTGCTTACTGTGAGCGACACTTAAAAAAACATGCTGCCTGTCGTGCAAACATGTCTCATCCGTTGCGACCTCCAGGGGTGACCCTTGGCCCAAACCTGTGATCAGCATCGTGGCGTAGTCAATCAGAGCGTGGTCCCAACAGATCATTTGGAATGGACAAGTCACACCCTGAATTCGAAAGGTTTGACAATGCGACTCGAAAGGCAGTTGTGTGGGATGCAAGCATGTTGTTTATTCAATTGATTGCAAGATGTGGGACTATTGATCAGTTCATGTTGGATACTATGATGCAATGATACTATTGTTGCTTCAAAAAGAAGGGAAGCTTGAATCTTACCGAACATGTCACTTTTTGTTGTCCTTTTTCCAGTTATATACTATCATTCCCCTCAGTTTGGCAGCTTTGGGATTGTCCAATGTGGTGCCATGGCCTATGGCAGCCTCCTTGGTCCACCCACACAGCCACGACTTCGATGTTGTGCGACGTTTGAACCCCTTCGGGTGCGGCGCCAGTGCCGGACGCTGAGCCCAACCGAGCGGAAAGATATACAAAGATCACATTATTTGAGTACTGGTTGGTAGTGAACAACCCTTGTTGGTTGAGTAACATAGCATGGGGATTGTATTACACTGTTTAATGCGCATGACTGTAACTACTACAATCCTACAATCCATTGTGGAAACCCCTATGAACTAACCAGTAAATTGGGATGGAATCACTTGTTTTTCATGTATTCTGTACAGATTTGTTTACAGTATACAGTATAAACTTATTGTATTATATAACTTTATTTAGATTGTATGGTCACCCCCCAATATGATACATTCTTCCATTGCCATCATTTCATTGGTTTATAGATTATACTGGTATATTGGGAAGAGATGTTTTTTTTTCCCCAAAAATGAGGTCCACAACGTCTTTGGGTACCTTCCAGTCGTTGTTTACAACGGGCAGTTCACATCTCAGATGGTTCAACCGCGACAAAGAAACAACGATATATTGCCTGATTTGAGGCTCCAACGCTACTTGTAGCTGCAGGTCCGATTTCCTATCAGTTGGTTTGTACAAAGAGTGTCTACTTCATCCGAGTGCAAGGAAATAGCATCATCCGCCATTCCATGCCATTTCCGGAAGCACGTGGTGTTTAGCATGTAGTCATGTAGTCGTGTCAGGAGCAGCAGCTGGAAAATCGCAGAAGCGCATGGCGCGCATGGAGCGGGTGGTTTTCTTGGGCACTGGCTCAGCTGTACCAGTGCCAGGTGGGGAGGATGACAACTGAGCTGAGCTGACTTGCGATGTTATCACCACAGTGCCTGTCAGAAATGGATTGATAAATTGATTAATTTGTACAACAATTTGTTGCTTACTGCCAGGACAACGGAACATGTCACGATCTCAGGTCACATCTGTGTGGACCCTTGTAGCTTTTTCAACTCTGCTGAAAATACTGATTCTGGAGCTGACTAGACTTCATGTCATTATGGTCAAGATAATGAGTATGTTGAGACTGATCGACAGCTCTTGAAGATTCCTTTCCTTCAGATACCCTTGACAAATCATATTCTTTGAGTTCTTTGTCTTGATGTCTTGCTTCGATGCAGCTTGCCACTTGGCTAAATTTGCCGTACCCACAACAGAGCGCTCCAGCTACCTTTTACGGCTGGAGCAAGCACCGACCTCACAAACATTTCATACTGAAAGACTTCAACGGCGGCCCATTGCGCGTGCCAGTCATACTGAAAGACTTCAACGGCGGCCCATCGCGCGGCGCCAGTCAACAATTACTGTATCCATCCATTTAGTGATTTTATACTGAAAGCTTTCCCCAGTGGCCCATCGAGCGGCGCTGGTCAACAACTAATTCTATGATTTCATCATCCATTGAGGTCTCAAGTGTGCTTTGTGCAGGCAAATGTTTCACCCCGCAGTCTCACGCATTGGTACTCGTATGTTTCAAATGTGGTCCCCGTATGAGACCTGTTCAAAGAAGCTGGATAGGGCTTTGCGCCCTGAAACGCTGAAATAGAAGCTGGCTGGATCTTAATATATTTGAATTCGACAACTTGATGTGCACAACACCACTCCCACCATAGCTAGAATCGGCTGCAGAGAAGCGCATGACTTTTGCGGGGAAGCCTCATTGGGCCGAGGTCAAGTCTGGCCGTTATGCTGAACACAGGAGAACTCTGCAAGCTTGTTGCGGATAGCAGTGGAGCTGGCTGACAGGATAAGAATGCAAGAGGTGCAGAAAGAATGAACATGAAACGGGTCTTGTATTTATTGTACATGTTGGCAGTGTACTTGAGCTCAACGTACCATAGGAGGCATTATCCTCGTTGACTGCGGAGAAGGTACGCAGCATCACATTAAGGCACGGAGATGCCAGGGGAGATTGTGGGACTGCCGAAGCTTCTTGCATACACAGATTTTGTTTAGATGAAGGTTCTGTCAACGCAAGCATTGCCTGGAAATTTCAAAGTTTGGATTTGGCAACCGGAGCTCCAAGCAATAGGATCAAGTATAGCAGCATAGCAGTCATTTCATAGAGCCATCCTTTGAGATATGAAAGGCACATACTGCTACATAGATCTATAATCTTTAGCCTACCTACAAAGTCTGTTTCAACTTCAAATGCTGGGAATCTTATAGGCTTCACATGGCTTCACTATTTTTCAGGTGAGCACGCTGCTGAAATTGTCGCGTGTTGAGGCGGGGGCGGTAAGTGGTGATCTACATTGCGGGTTTTCAGGGACGAAGTGCGACATTACCCGAAGCTTGCTCATTTGCAGAGTGGAGACAGTAGATTTGATTGGTTATGAAGAAATGTTGGATGTTGGTTGGTGGCATGGGCATGGACAACTGTCGCCCTTACAACATTGTTGCCATGTAGCTCAAGCCTTGTGCGAGCTTCCAGCTGGAAGTGGAAGTCAATGTTAGATTTTCAGTTCTGGAATGATCAGTGGGTGCCTTAGAGCTTCTGACTCAGGCAGTGCAGCACCCAAGATGGAATTAGGAAGCAGGTCAGGAGGTGTTCACAGCCGAGGAAAGGGTTTCTCACATTGCTTGAGGTCTTGGCAAAATTTCGGTCCACTGGAGCAGCAAGAGTTGAATACCAAATTGAGGGAGACCCCTTGCCCTGATTTAGTTGGGGGCCTCAGGGAAAAAACAATTGAAGAGAAAACGCTGCATTTTTGTTGTTCACAATTTGTCCCCTTCAAGGTGTCACTTGGTCCTCGAGAAGTCAAGAATTTCAGCCAGGCCAGCGACTCAGCAGTTGGGGTTTCCATAAGAAGTTTTGATCGCTGTTTACTCAAGTTTACTCTTTAAGCTTAAGTTGATCAAAAGATAGTCATCCTTTCTCTCATTCCAAACAGGTCCATTTGGGCCGTGCTGAGCAGAAGAACAGAAGCTCAGGGAAGTTGCGGTGGGTGAGGAGTGGATATGCTGTTCTTTTTGGATGAATGATTCGCACTCCACTGGCCTGCGATTCTTCCATGCTGACTGCAGGATCAAACCTCCCTATGTCATTGCTGGACCACCTCCTACCCTTCCACCGAAATTCCACTTTTGCTACGAGGTGGCCCTTTTTTCAAATTTCATGGTGGCTGATACAGACTGCTGGTGCACCTCCGTCTCACCTTGCAGGAGAATGGCAATTGGTTTCCCTTTGATAAGGACGGACGTTACGGTAAGAGCTTACAATGATTGACCTGTTCTAGGCCAAGACTACATCATTCCAATCGCCGTACAGAAGCAACAAACTTGAGGTATTCAATATACGACAGTTTTAGAGTCTTCTAGGATCTTCTAGGTATGTTTGGCCTCAGCGACAGAAACATTGCTCCTGAAGATGTCATGCTGATCAACCCTATATCGAAAGTGTTTATATTGAAAGCTTGTAGGATAAACTCTGTCTACATACACTTTCCAGCGGATGATGTACTCAAGATTTTTTGATGGCTGACAAGTAGTCCCACTGCCTGACGAAGGAGCACCAACAAGAGCTCGTTGACTATGCACGATGCGCGCCACTGCCTGCGCAGGTCCATACATAGTCATTCCAGGTTGCTTCTATGTCACATTGTAGCACAGTTTTTGATCACAAACTTGCAAATCAGACAGTGATAGATGGAACCCAATTATTAGAATTGATGATATTGATGGACCATGACCAGCTCTTGAGTTGACTCAAGCCTTTCAGTGCAGGGCCTGAGCACTTGATTGTCAAACCACAATACTTGATGACAATGACTCAAGTGTTGAGTTCTGTCTCCACCAATGACCTGAAGGTGGTCTTCTACATTCGGCATCAAGAATATGTTCTTCTTGGAATGGACAATCTTCTGCAGGATCGGGTTCGCAACATGTGCATCTCACAGGGTGCCACTTTTCACACTGGCTGGCCCGTAGAATACTCCTTCAAACATGTTGCACCTTCACAAACCTTAGTAAGCCTTAGCAATCAGCAGAGAATCTACTACAGTGATCTACAGTGCAAGCTTTATGAGCAAGTTGTATCCTGCAGGATCCGCATGCAACATTTATGCAGGCTGGCAATTTCAAAGTCTTTTTACTGGCAAACCTTTGTCCGTTGAGCATGGGATTAACCTAGGCCAACGTCCTCACGGGTCGCACGCGAAGTGTGAGGCACGCCTACAACGGTTCACCTTTCGGCTTCAAAAATCTCCCACGGCAGAAGTTTGATCAGCAAGTGGATCAGAACTTCGGTGTCATTGGTGACCGAAAAACATGGCAGTTGAATTCTACCAGGATGCAAGATGGTCCAGCACCATTTGTCCCTACACCATCATCATCGTCCAGAGGACTGTGCAGCTTCCTCACCACGTAGCAAATCTCAAATGCCCAATCGCCCAATTCTGACAAGGACCGCGTCACTCCACGAGATCACTGTTCAGCACAGGAGCTCAACCTCTCAACGTGAAAGATTGATACTCTAAAGAATATGTAAAGCTCAATGGCGGATTTGGATTCTGAATGATTTTCATGTTTTTACTCGACCTGGTCTCATCAGCCTGTAACTTTCCAATGGCGCACCAGGAGGATCCCATTCTAGTGGGTATTCAAGGTGCCATGTGCGATGAAGCATTCTTGTGGTCGAGATCAGAAGAAACATCCTTTGCCGTGAATACATGTCTCATCCTGATTCTGATGATGATGAGGATGATGAGGATGAGGATGAGGATGAGGATGATGATGATGATGATGATGATGATGATGATGATGATGATGATGATGATGATGATGATGATGATGATGATGATGATGATGATGATGATGATCGGGAATGGATTTCTATGGATTTCTGTCCTCCACAGTGACTCCGTACGCCCCACAGGCCGGCTCCCCCTGCTCGACCTTTCTCCTTGTCTTCTGCAGTCTTTCTCCTCTCTGATGCTGGAAGGAGTCGGGGCAAAGCTTGACATGAGACCTCCTGTTTTTCAAAAGCCTTACTGTAGATTTTTGCAAGTCCAGAGGGATCACAGTCAGAATGGAAGAGCAATTGCACTGGAGCTCGTGATTCCGATTTCATTGGATTTTCGAGCTTCAAACAAGATCTAAAATTCAACAGATTTGAAATAATTACCAATCTGAACAGTGAAAAAGACCTGGCTGTTTGGGCCATACGNGATGATGATGATGATGATGATGATGATGATGATGATGATGATGATGATGATGATGATGATGATGATGATGATGATGATGATGATGATGATGATCGGGAATGGATTTCTATGGATTTCTGTCCTCCACAGTGACTCCGTACGCCCCACAGGCCGGCTCCCCCTGCTCGACCTTTCTCCTTGTCTTCTGCAGTCTTTCTCCTCTCTGATGCTGGAAGGAGTCGGGGCAAAGCTTGACATGAGACCTCCTGTTTTTCAAAAGCCTTACTGTAGATTTTTGCAAGTCCAGAGGGATCACAGTCAGAATGGAAGAGCAATTGCACTGGAGCTCGTGATTCCGATTTCATTGGATTTTCGAGCTTCAAACAAGATCTAAAATTCAACAGATTTGAAATAATTACCAATCTGAACAGTGAAAAAGACCTGGCTGTTTGGGCCATACGCATGGGATGCAATATTTTTTTCTTCCGCCAACAAGGAGGCGCCGGGAACTACCTTCAGATCTGGCTTTCCAGCTACAAAGGCTCCGCATCAATGATGACATGATAGCATGAAAAAATCTAGGGACTCAAGGAAAGGTCAAATTCGTTGAATATTGATGTCAAATGTCTTGAATGCTTTTCACATCTTTGCTTTCTATTGAGGAGAGTGGCTGATAGTGGCTGGTTTCTTTCAGAAGTTGAGAAAAAACCTGAGAATTACGAGACTGAGAGGCTTTTATATAATTAGTAATTATATACCCAGAATTATTCATCGACTTGTTGAAGTAAGGGAAGGACCTGGATTTCAGACAAAACACATACTTGCTTGGATTGCTAGATGTTTGTGGCCTCCTAGTTTTTGAACGTTTTCCTGCAAGTTTTCTTTACAACTCAGGTTTTCAGGACAAAAAATTGAGCGAATCTGACCGCACAGTCGGTCAGCTTTCAAGCCGCGATGATCTCTCTTGACAGGCACTGGAGAATGTCACCACGACCGGATCAGGCCGAGAGCTTTATGGAGATTGTACATATGTATACATACGTATATTTATATGATTTTATATGATGATTATTGTATAAAACTTGAATATATAGACAAGATAGGAGCATGAGGGCCATATTATGTTCAACAGGAATGTGACCGGCGTGATTAGAGGGATCTGAAGGAGCTAGAGGCATCCAAGACTCCACTTTTAGGGGGGAGCTGTTGAGGCACCAGAAGGTTCCTTGCCACAAAAATCTACAGTTTCCGATTTCATCAATCTTTTTCCGCACAACACCAGTTTTCGAGGTTCTGCTGCCAGACGGAAGTGTGGTGGAGCATTTCCAGGTGCAACTTGTTGTCAACAAAAAACCATCAAGCGAAGTAACTACTGTAGTGAAATCTTTTCTGACTAGGTGACTAGCAGTTCACTTGTTTGGTGGGAATTTTGCCAGTCCTTGGAGTGTGGATCTGCCATCCTTCGATCAAGAGATGGTTCTCAAAAGTGCAAGTTGGCGGGGATGCCCAGGAAATCTTTCAACCATGCGAGTCCTAATCTGCTTCTAATTTCCTTCTAAAATGCGGCAACACTGCAGTCTATGAAGCTGAAATACTTGTCGAAATGCTAGCAGGGTCCACCTTTGGGAAGCCGCTTGGCCTTGGTTCAGGAAGTCAAAGTTGATGCTAACATCGCGCCGGGATCATTGACCCTGCCAGATGATTTGGAGAGTGAGGAGAATGGCCGGACATGGATATCAGATACACCTGGGACGGGTGATTCGCTTCGAAAAAGTTGGCTTGTCACAAACTCCAGGACCAAAGAGTGAACCTCTCTTCTGTGGGAAAGTTCTTATCTGAACAGGACCGTCTTCAACGTGTTTAGGGCTCGTATCCGATTGGTGTCTTGGGCTAAAGATTTCGAATCTGCGTTTTCCTAAAAAAGGATCGTCAAGGGCCAGGGACAAAACTTTGATAAATGCTTCAAGTCAAATCTGGACTTCGACCAAAAAAGCCAGGAGCAAAGTCAGCTGAAAGACCAGAGCAACGAGTGCATCATATGCTCTGAAAACGTGGTTTCAAAGCATCTTGGTGAAGTTGCTGAAGCACCAACAGGGCATGGTGCGAAGAGTTTGTTTTTAGAGGGCCCAAGAGTAGAGAACTTCCAAAATGGACGTACTGATGCTGCTAAATGTGACCAAATCGTGGTCCCTTGGTACCAGAACCATATCAAGGAATCAACATCACACGCGGATTCTGAGATCGTGGGATAGTGATGCTGGATGTGCATGGATGAGCTAAACAGATGTAACAACCGTTCACTCTGGTCTGGCTTCCAATTTTGACGGACAAAACCCATGGCAAAACGATGTGTCAGTCTGATTGACAGCTGAGGTCAGTGGCAAAGGCCTCACATGTTCCTTCCTGGGCTGCACCCAGCGCGCCATCATTTCAGGAGGGGTTGCCGGGTTGATGTAATGTAACTGGGTGGGAGAGAGGAGAGATGTCCCAGATGGCTTTGTTGATTCTATGTTGGTACTCTTTTCGCATGCTGCTATTTCATGAACGGATTACATCATTACATCGCATTATCTCGCAGTATCCTCGTATCGATTGGACGCTGCTGTACGCTCAAACAACCATGGGGGTAGCAAAGCTTCTCCTTTTTGCCCTGTTGTTTTTTTTTGGCCGAGTCTCCAGTCTCCGCTCTACTTTGTGCAGGCGCACAGGCTGGATGAGGATGGCGATACGGTGTCTTGGCTCATAACTGGAAGGGGGAAGTCTCCCCAATGGAAGTGGTGATTTTGCTGAAAACAGACTTGAGTCTATTACAAGGCAGTACAGCTACGCTAATATGAATTATAAGTAGAAGGACGTATTGGTGGATGCAGCCGTAAACAAATGCAAACACTGGAAGAAGGATGAAATAAGCGGCCTGTGTCCCACATGTGCTTTTCCAAGCTAGAAAGTGCAAGGAATTGCCAGTACCAACTGGTCATCTCAGACCCATGCGCGGAGGTCATGGACAACCCATCCAATCCGGTTTCCACTCATCCTGCTGTTGAAGGACTGGGTTATTGGGTCATTTAAACTGCTACACTCAATTTAAGGAACTTTTCTTTGAGCTATGCCAGCTATGCCACCTACGCCATCATGATATCATCACAGCTTATCACAGTATTGTATAATATTGTCACTTTGACCTGAGTGCAGGACCGGTGTTTCAACTACAGTGTGGCCATGTTTATCACACAGATTGTCTGAAGAAGTGGTTTGAGCAAAGAGCCTCATGCCCTGTTTGCCTCAAAAAGTTTGGTAAAGTCGTTTCCTGGCAGAATTTGGCATCTCAGGTATTGCATGAAATTCCTGCATTTGATGAATCTCAGCACTTCAGTCGACCTTCCAATACTCAAGTCCTACAACATTGACTACTTCCATCACAAGTTCCAACATCTTTTTGTTTCGAGTTGATTGAAGCAGTTAGATCCGTGGACGACATGGACCTGTTGCTCGGAGGTTGGGACACAGCCGCGCACCGGGACATTCCAATGGCAAAGGGATCCCAACATCCAGCTGCAGGGAAACATCAATGCCACTGGCGCCATTGTGATTCAGTGACATGACTCAATTATACTCAACTCAATGCAATGGTGCTTCGATCCTGGTTGCTCTTGTTGAGAAGATGTTTCGCAGGGTCATAGGTTGGAAAAAAGCGGTTCTTTTATGATCTTTTTTTCATCAGATGGGTACTGTAGTGATTGCTTTGGGGCAAGAGTGGGTGACAAAGTGTCCTTCTTCAATTCTTCATGCCAGAGTGATTCAAACGTGCTCATTGTTTGACTAGCATACAGTACTAGGGTACAGGTTTCCGGTAGAACTGTTTTTAATTACTGTTGGTATTTCAGCATCTTCATGCGGATGGAAACTGAAGTTCTTCCAAGGTTCAAATTTCCGCCTGGTAAAGATGATGATGGTCGTCCGTATCCAGGCAATCCCGCACAAAGGGTGGTGATGTACGTTTGAGAATTGATGGCAATCAACAGTGCTTTTCATTATACAAGTCGGACTCACCTTATGTAGTTCTTTGTTGTCAATGATTTTATTAGCCACCTTTCAAATCATGATATTTGCAAATCATGCAGGCAGAACGGAGGACGGCTACCTCCCTTGCAATTGTCAAGGGATTATCCAATTGGAGCTCTTCAAGGTGCTTTGGCAGCAGCACACACATCACCTTCATCGCTGTCCCCATTCACTTCTTGATGGATGAGTTTATGGATGATGAAACGAATCATTCCATCATATTTTCATCGAATCTCTATGCACAAAAATATAGATTAAGCATGATTAAGCATTGGTCAAACTTAAGTCAACCTACTTTGGAAACAGGTTGAATTGAAGTTGCTGCTGCTATATTACATCATCCCTCAAAGGTCTTTCACCCTTCAATCTGAGGTGGCCTTCCGCCGACGAGTGATGTTTGGCTTGGGCACTTCGATGGCCACGGGGAAATTTAAACCAACGTCATTTGATCGCATCATGAAGAGGGCAGTGCCGATGGTGCTGTTAAAAGATCGGTTCATTGAGAAGGAAAATGAACAAAAAATATCAACTGAAATATTAAAAGATATTAATTAAAGGAATAAATGAGATCAGAATTTGATATCAAAAGCGTGAAGGGGATGTGGTGGATTCTTTCTGCGGGATTCCGGGATGTCGTTGATAGGTCAGATGTCCCCAATACCAGGTTAAGGTTACCCGGTTGAGCATGGTTGAGCGAGTTTCGTTGGGTTTGAGCCTTTCCTGCCCATGAGGTTCAACATTCACATCAAGACAAAGCCAGGAGGTGGTGCCCCACGGCATGGATATCCAGATCCCGATTATTTCCGAAGGTGGCGTGTCGGTTGTGTTGCGCTTCGTTGTCAGTAGGACGTTGTGATCATAAGTTGAGCCCCTTGACCCGTGGGACAGGTCGTTGGATGAGCTGAAGAACGCGGGGGTTTCGGTTGCTGACCTACCACCATAGGTATGGACAGCAATACTGTAGATAGACGCAACACATAGGGTGCGGTGCAGCGGACAGAGTGCAGTGCATCAAAAATGGGCTGCCCAAGTTCTTTGCCTAATGATTAATGGAGAGGTTAGGACGCTGTTTAATCTGCTCATATCAGTTACGCAAGATTTGTGGTTGCCGCAAATATTTGCAACATAATCATTTCTGGCTTCATTTGACAGGTCATTTTGCTTACGCACCTCCATGGAGATCACTGCTATGGGGTTTTTGGTGTGTTCGCTTCCTCAGCCAACATCAAACACTGACGATGTGGAAAAGATGGAGCTCCAAGGTTGAGCACTGCTGCTATAGAGGGTCGGAAGGAGCCTGACTGCAAAATTCAAATCGAGATGTGCCGGAACATGAGAAAAATTGTTGACATTCACCGATGAAGGACCCTATCCTGATAGTTGGCCCGCAAGGGTTCGCGGCTCAAAGTGGAACACTTGATAGACACTCTGACAGCACCAGCTGACACCTGTCCACTGTGTCTTCAGCGTCAGAAGCTGAGGATTCAGGACATGGTGGAAACACTTCTTCGTTTCTCTGGTGGATGGCATGCAGAGGAAGCCCAAATGTAATGCATGATTTGTGTGGATTCGCCTACCAACAGCTGTGCACCTGGCAGGAATCCTTCCAGATCAATTACCTCGAAATTCCAAATAATGGAAGCGAAGGTGCAGCCACACCTTGCCATAAACAGCAAACATTCTAGCTTTGATGTGAGAATTTGAGGTTTTGAACATTTTGAAGTCAAGAAAAGCCTAAGATGGCGTGTCAAAACAGGATCCTACTAGCAGACTTCTGGACATGTTAATTTGCAGCTGACTTCCATGACGTTTCATCATGTCCACATCTACCCTGCACATTTGAGTCTTAGATTTTTCGTGAATCCCAGGCGAAGATCTGGTGGGACCCCATGGCTCAGGTTTGGCAGCGAATTGCTCTTCTCCATAGTGAACACCTCTAAATCATTTACTGTAGATACTGTACATTCTAGAATCTAGATACATCTAGATGCTATTCATGTGAATTTCATCATGTTCATCATCCTTCATTTTGATTGCCCTGGATGTTATCACAAGCTCAAATTGGTGATCACCACCAGGTCCTCGTGGTTTGGGCTTTCATCCAGAGCGCTGCAAACGTGCTGCTGCTGTGCCACTGGGAATTCTGGCCATGACCCAAGATTGGAAGTGGTAAGTTGTGGTGGACAGCGATTGGTGTCTCCAAAAATTTAAGTTTAGGCCATCTATGGCCATCTGGATATTGATTCTAATGTAAACCTAAGCGGCTACTGATGGGATCCCTACAATATTTCTTTTGGATTTCAAGATTTCATAAACGAACATGAGGGATCGCCTAGGCTTTTTTTTTGTGTTCATTCCCCACCCAGGCTGGATTGAAAGTCCAGGCTGTGCCCTTGGTGCATGGGGTGCCGGTGATGCCAGGCATGTTTTTTCAACCAAACCTGACTGCCATCCAAAAAGGTCCGGCGCGGTTGTGGCAGGACTGGGGCTATGTGCTGACAGAACCTGACCGCCCAGGAAAGCTTGATGCAGCCAAGGCAGAATGTTGCTCCTTAAAAGTTTATAACTCTGAAACTTAGGGTAAGGGACGATAGATTTGGTGGTGTGTAGAGTGTATAGTCAATATTTCAACCATCATTTTTGGAATAATTTTGAGCCACAGTCAATGTAGAGAACAATGGTTTTTTGTAGATTTTTTCGCTAGGCTGAAAAGCTTGGCATCCCTCCAAGCTCTTTGTGGATCGCTTAGGAGGCTTCAAGACAGTCAAGGTCTGATTGTCAAATGGAATTTCCAACGAATGTGTTTATTGGAGCTCTGGTCCCACGGCTCTCGGCCTAGGATGGGGCGTTTGAAGAAGGGGGAAACGGTGACCCTGGACGATGGATCGTGGGAAGACTCAGAGTTTGAGGGATAAGACATTAAAACAATCTTACAATCTTTCTCAGGACGGAACTTTGCAGAAAAAATGACAGAACTGATTTGGTGAATCACTGCTATTCTGGCTCTTTTGTTTGCCAGATAATTTTGAGGATGGGAATGTGAGAATGTAGAATGTGGACCTGCAACATTTGTGAGATACGGTTGTTTCAATACAAAGTCTCCTGTAGCTGCTATGATCATGGCACGATATGGGAGACTGGCTCGATGGTTCAACGTTTATTCGATGTCAGGGTGGTGCTTCCTGAGCAAGTCCTTGGTGCATGCCTAAGACTTTTTACTTGAAGCCTTTCGCTGGCAGGGTCGGTGACGAGGCAAAAGGAGCTTATATGATTATATGATATTATATGACTTTGAGCCCAAACTCTTGGGCAATGATGAGGAACGTTTTTTCGTCTTTGACCTCATCTTGATATACTGCGCACATCTGAAGATGTACTAATGTTACTATAGATAATATGCACTATAAGACTGTTCCGAAATCCATGAACATAACATTGGCTTTGTAAAGAACCTTGGCTTTGCAGGGCCTCCCATTGCCGGTCGCACCTTTGCAGTGCTGCAGGCGATGGGATTTGGATCATTTTTGCATTGATGATCATCAGATATTGTCGATATCCTTTCTTTACGCGAGGAAACTGACTGTACACATTTGGTGGATATTTTGATTGTGCTTATTCTGCAATACTTGTTGATGAGCAGACAAAGTGACTGATTTAGTTTCCTTTTGTGTCATCTCATGTCATCTTACCTGCAGGACACATCAGATGCATGCAGTGCAATCAAACCGTGCCACAAAGCCGCCTGCGCCGCAGTCTCAATCCTGGCACCAAAAAAACAGATAAACAGGATGTTTTAAGACTGGCCATGACCGGTGACCCGTTTTTGAATCCCAAGTTTTAGCCAAGTAGCAAACCAGGTTACAAATGAATCACCACTTGATAGTTCACATTGATTTTGCAGTAGCATTTATTCCCCAGCCTCAATAAGCAAAAGTCTGAGCCAGGTCGTACATGAAGCAACATTTGAAGCTGCAATGGAAGAGGATGCAAGGAGCTTACTTTAGAGTCTTAGATGACCTTGGCCTGGTTGCCTTGTCCTGTTTGTACTCAGGCATTGCGTAAGGGGCACAGCACGTCTTGCACTCATGAGAGTAGAAGAGCAGTGGATGGTTGTGACTTGTATGTCCTTTGCGAAGCAGTTTCTCTTCCTCTTGCTCAGTCAGAAGCTGGGCTGCCAATTGACTCAGGAGTGTCATGGCTGCTCGCTTTGCTGTTGCCTGCGGAGCGTTTGGATCTTGAGGGTTTTGGCTCACTCTTTCCAGTGGAAGCCATGCATGTCCTGGGACCACGTTTGAATCCGAAAGACTTTGTGAATTGATCAGTGAAGCAGAAAGAGCCTTCGGGCAATCTTCAGTTTTGATCAATTTGGTAATTTCGCAAGTCCATGTCTGATAACCGGCCAGAGTAGGACATCGGAAAGCGCCTGCCATCATTTTTTGGGCCTTTGGGTTCAGGCTTTGGACAAAGTTTTCCAGAGGCTACACAAAAGAACTTTTTCATATGTCTTTATCTTCAAGGGCCACCTTGGCCGGAGAAGTAGCACTGTAATTTTCTTGATTTTGCCGTTCTCTCGCGTCAACTGGTCGACATATGTGGAAGTGGCAATCCAACTTTCAGTCACAAGGTAGACCAAGGTGTGCACAGAAATCTCAAATACATACATGTGCTCAGCTGTACGCATGATTCCTCACCAAAGAATATCTAATAATATCTAGATCATAGCCATCATAGCCATCATAGCCATTTATCATCATTTATCTATCCAATGCAAAAAAGAGTGCTGCTTTGATCCAGCTGTGAGAGAAAACGCTACGAAGTCCAGTCCATGGGCCGGTTAAGCTTCAGCGAGCTTTGGCTCAGCAAATCGATGGGGGGAAAATCTGTGTGGCTTGGCGCAACCCATGACGTTGAGATAAGATGTCTACGGTACCTACACCCATCACTCCATCGCTCGGAGTGAGAGGTTCGCAAAGTCCTTTTTGTTCATTTCTGATACTTCTTGTAATTACTTGAAAGTGAAAAGGAAACTCTGCTTGAGGGCCCAGGATCGATCGTAAATCTGAAGTCTCAAGAATGATTCACTGATTCATTTGCTTCCATTTCATGATGTCTATCACATGAGATTAATCAGCTTGATGAGCTGGGCTTGTTCGAGATGTGATACCTCAGGCAACTCAGACCATCTCTGGTAGACGGAAGCGGATGGCTCTCGATGCCACCAGGTATCTCTGCGCTGAGGGAAACATTGATTTGTTTCATTCAATGACATTGATGACTCAACGAGATTCAACGACCCTTGAGATATTAACGATGTCATGATAAGGATGTGCCGAGGTGGCAAGAACAGGATGCAGTTTTCGAAAGATTTTGGCGAGGTTGAAGTCTGCAAAGGAATGAAATCAAAAATCGGAAATAGATGGAACAAGCACAAGTAAGCCAGGCCGATGTCATATGACGGCTTCAGCATTCCTTGGAGGTGTGGCTGCACAGTATGCGTGCGACAAGTGAAAGTCAGATCTTTTCTGCAGATTGTATTGGTCTAGTTCAATATGATTCTGTTTCCTATTCCTGGTCTATAGCATCATTATAATTCATTATATACACTGCACCTTTAATGATATATGTATATTATGATTTGCATCATAGATTCTTTAATTAATTCTTTGACTTTCACTGACATTTCAATTCTTCATGCTAGGCGGATCTTCGAAGGTCCAATGGGACACATTGCCCTTTCAGCCTTTAAAACCCACGGATGACATCTTCGTGGAAGGTGGAGATGAGGCTCAAGACCCTGGTGTTTTGAAAGGGTTTTCTGGGAAAAAAATCCATGAAATACCCAGTTGTTTCTCTGAATTTTGCAAACTCACCAGTTGCGAATTGCCAAAAAAGAACATGGAGGAAGAGCTTCCTGAAACGGATCCTGAAGATGTGAATCCAGTGGCTTGGTTGAAGCAGTTTGACATCAAAGAGATTGTTACAAGTGAACCCAGCAGAGATTCACTGGATGGAAATAGATGGGGATTTGCCAACAGTTATGGAAATTATGTACCCAGGTCATTCCACATGGACCCCCAATACCTTCAGCCATCCGCTCTTCGGCAGCAATGACGAGATGCTGCACTTCTTGCAAACATTTGGAGGGTGTTCTTGCACATAGTCATGCAGTATCACACCATGGTGCCCAAACCTCAGACAAATTGACTACTTAGACCCATCGTGGTTCATAGGTGATGTTGAAATACAACCTTTGAGATAATCTTTATTCAAGTGCATTGACCACTTGGGACAGGTAAAAGGGTGCCACATTTTTGCCACATTCCAACTTCCTGCCAAGACTTTACCGAGGAGGCCTCAGTGGTGAGATGGATGGACCTCGTCCTGTATGGTCACCAGTGGAAGGCTACAAGGTCGCATTTGGGACATTTTGGGACTTCCAGATATTTTCCTGGGACTTTGACTGATTTGATTGGCTTTCGCAACTCATTGGCATATTTCACACATTTGACCTGCCTCCAACTGTGCTCAAGTCTTGTCCAAGTTCTGTTGCAAATGACAGGAGGAGGGTGGAGAGCTCATTGCCACATCTCCAGACGAGGCGGGGAGGTCGAATCATTTCGAATCGAAGCGCCGAAGCGTGGATGTCAAAATCCAGGTGCGCGGCTTCGTCCGGGAGATCAGGTGCCAAGATGTAAGGGATCAGAGTATTTGACCACTTTGCAGAATTTGATAGAATTTGACAGTTGCATGACTTGCGCTTGTTGATATTTGTGGCCCGAGTTTTGTATGTTTTTCTTGACTTTTCTTCCTTCAAATCAAGGTAAGCTAAGATGTGTGAAGATGAAGCACAAGAGTTTTTACACGTTTTCCATTTCACTCTTTTTGGAAGGCACAAGACCCCGACAGATGACTCCCCTGTATGGCCACCGCCACCACGTTGGTTACCTTAGACACTGGTGGGGTTGCGAGACACAGCAGGCCCAACCGCATGTCGCTGCTGTAGCCTGCGAGGCCTGAAAGGAGATCTTGACTTTCCGGAAGGGCCAATTCCCAGTGTCAAGGTGCGAAAGAAAATCACCCAAATCTTCTGCTCGAATTCGTGAAATGAAAGTGTCAATAGCGCTTCCACTGTGGCTTTTGCTGCTTTGTGGGTCAGACAATGTCATGAGTCATGTTGGTGTCGTGTCGACACAGAGCGGACATGGCAATGGACAGGTCTTTGAAGAACACCAGGTTGCTGAGACAGCCGAGGATCGTTCCAGCTGCACCGTGCCACACAGTTGCTCACAGACCATGAAGCGTTTCTACGAGAGCAGGGTATGGATACATAGGGATACATGGAACATCCAAGAAGAAACACACTATGCTGCAGACACCATTCCTTGTATTCTGTATACATTCTGTGGGTGTAAAAGAAAAGAACCGCTGAGCTATTTACATAGCTTTGATCAAAATCCAAAGTCGGGTACAAAACGATCAGCAGCTCAGTCTCTGCCGGAAGTTGTGCTAGGCCAATGCTGCCTGGAAAGAACATTTGGAGCTACATGAAGCCAAGGAGCCACATTTTAAGCTGATTGACGCCTCAGCCATTGCCTCTCGGCCAATTTCAGGATCCAAGCCTTCATTCGCATTTAGCATTTCTGATGATTCAGAAGTGGATCCAAGGGTTGAATGACTTTATTGTATATCATATTTCATTAGTATATACCTCCAAAAGTATCAATCATATCATGTATGTATATGTACACAGTATATAGTAATTAGATTCTATAGATATTGAGCATGTGGAGATGTTTCTCGCCAGTATATGTACATATACGACTATTCTGAATATGTATGATTCTGTGTGTTTAGATAGAAAATATATCTGACACACTATCTGACACAATGCCCAACTAAATTTTCCAAGGTGAAAGTTACAGAAACTGACGAGGCCCAGAGTCATGTCACTGCAGAGCATTTGATGTGCAACGTAAAGACGACACCTATTTGCACTTGCAAGTCATGAAACCAATTGCCTGGTGAGGCGGAGACTCCAGAAGTTGTTCCACTCTTCACCAGTCCGAATGCATCCGGAAATATCATTCCGCCAGACATGCGAACTGGACTGGACTAGATTGATATAATCAATGGGATACTGTATAGTTCATATTCACATTTTGAACCAAGCTGACATCGATTAGCGTACTTGCTTCTTCTCAATGTATATCGTTTTGATTTGTATTGCAATGTGCACCAATATTTATTGTGCAATATAATGCCAATGCAATATACAGATATGAAACGATACATATCTAGGTGCTAGCTATGAACAAATGATCTTGAATGTGGTGTTGGTGGGTTACTCTAACCCCAAAAACAGTTTGCTGTAGTTACTCAATCGTGCCTTCTCAGCACAACAAGCTGCGCAGCCGCAAGACGCGGTGCAGCGGTGCTGATTGATGCATCGTCTCAGCTGGCAGAAAAGGAAGGCCGGTGCCCATGGCCTGAATGACTCCGAGCAAAAGCTTCTTATTTGGCAAACGTTCCAATAGTCTGTGGTAGTCTATTATACTTTGATTCACTTTCTCACACTCTTCCCAACTTTTTCATTCATTTTCCATCTTTATCATTCTTTCTCCACTTCCAGTTGCTGGTTTCGTGTCGCCGAGGAGGCGTTTGGTTTTATCTCATTTCTCTGCACGGTATGCAAAGACTTCAGATGTTCAGCTCTCAGAAGGGCCGACTTGGCTGCTGCAAGGGAAGTGTAACAGAGCATCAGGTGCACTGAGTCGTGTGGCATGTCACTCATCCAACAGTTTTTGCACATCCGAAATGCGAACGGATTGCGATACTGATACAGAAGCTGTGCGAGACACAGTGGAACTCATGAGTTTTTGTAATTTTTTTGTTGAGCAACCTTTCTTGTAGCAAGCTTGTGGTCTGCACTACTGACGTGTATAACATCACGTAGCAACCCCTCAGCTGGATCTCAGATTTTAGGCCGAGAGTGACCGTGATCCAGCTGAGAAGCTGGGTGAGGAGGTCACCAGAATTCAGCTTGACACCAGCCATCACATGAGTTGCAGCATATCACCACTTCATGTTTTTGCCAGATTCTTATAGATCGCAAAAACATAGAGTACGCTGTTGAAATTGTCAGTAACCATTTTTTGCGAAGTTTTCTCTTGTAGATGATGTATACAATGCTGCTTTGTGATGACACCTCGGCAGATGGAAACTAAGATTGTCGACCTCACATCTAGCTGCCGCCAAATGAAAGCCATCCACATAAAAATCATATAAGCAAATTTAGGTCAGCAAAGTTCAACAAAACATAAGAAAATCCCTATTTCATCCTATTCATCCCATTTCCGCTTCCACCTGATCGAGTAGACCTCCAGGCACGGGAGATTGTCCGGGATGCTCCTGTCACAGTGGCTCAGGACCAGTTGCGAAAGCCGAGGCTTTGTTCAATTGTGTGGTTTAGGTACATTTTTAAACATATGTCGATAATTTTATACATTTTTGCATTCTGACCTAAACACATGTCGCATGTTCCATGGCTATTTGTGGTATTGCAACACAAATTTCCAGGACTTCATGGCATGGGATCCTAGCCTCCAAGTATCATCGTGGTTCCCGTTGCTGTGCAAATGATGTGGCCGTGGTGCTCAGGTGCTACGGGCTGACCGGGACTTTGAACCTGAGCGAGATCCTCAGCCAAGAAACGCTGGCATTGGTCATGTTGTTGCAACCGTTCCTTATTGTCCGTATCGACTTAGTCGTTGTTGTTGTTGTTGTTGTTTGTTGTTTGTTGTTTGTTGTTTGTTGTTTGTTGTTTGTTGTTTGTTGTTTGTTGTTTGTTGTTTGTTGTTTGTTGTTTGTTGTTTGTTGTTTGTTGTTTGTTGTTTGTTG
>DF239971.1:101462-148135 GCA_000507305.1 Breviolum minutum Mf 1.05b.01
TTGCTGCTGTTGTTGTTGTTGTTGTTGTTGTTGTTGTTGTTGTTGTTGTTGTGTTGTTGTTGTGTGTGTGTGTGTGTGTGTTGTGTTGCTGCTGCTGCTGCTGCTGCTGCAGTCGTTTGTTTCTATTGCTGCTGGTACGGTGAAACTCTGAGACTTGAAAATTAGTGTGCACATTATTTTCACACATTTTCATTCATTGATGCACTGTCTCACTATCTTTTACTATCCACACATGAGTTGCAGCACCATGGAAGTGATTTGGAGCACCCTTGCATCCGATCCCCAATTAAAAAAGTGAAACAAGTGTCCTGTGGACGAGATCAGAAGCAGGACAATCATTTCATCTTTTCGTTCACACACAGACACACAGAATTGTAGGATCTAGCTCTATCTGTATATGTCAAGATATATATATATATATGTATATATATGTATATATATATATATATATGTTGTCGGTATTTCTAAATACATTCGCGGATGGTCAAGGTCGGAGCTTGCCATCAAGAAGTGTCCATGGTATCGAGATCGGGAATCCGCCAAGATCCCAGCTGCACGAGTCACAAAACGCCTCTACCTATATGGTATGATGATGCTGCTTCACACCCAGACTTTGAGATGTAAGGATATTTCCCTCTTTTGTCCATGTGTCATGTGTGCAAGGATAATTTAGGTTCGTTGTAGTAGTTGTCAGTTTTGTCAGTTTGATCGTTCTTGGATGCTTGATGGTTTTGAGTGCTGCTAAGCAAAGCCTACCTGAAGCTGAACAGTTTGGAAGGACTTTGACAGGTGAGCTTACATGCTTCCCAGGTATCCCATTTGACTGTTCTTAGAAGCGCTGTTCACAACCAATTCTAGGACCTTTTTAGTCCCAAATTTCCAATAGCTGAGCCCTGGTGTGCCCATGCCCACACAGAGTTGCAGTTGCTGATCCAGATGAGGTTCCCATCAGATCTGAGCAAAGTTCGACGAAACGATGTGGGAGCTCCGATGAAGCTTCCAGATGCGAAAAAAAGGAAAAAAATGCAGTTGAGCTGCTGCGTGGGTGACAGATTCTCAAGCTGTTCAAAGAAGTTATACACTAGATTCACCAGACTATATTATGTATATAATATATATATATATTGATATTATATGTACAGTATATGATAATATGAGCATAGTCTTTGACTATAACATGAAAGGTATAGATATTTTTTTGGGAATCGAGAGGTTTTGATTGATGGCCATCGTTCCCATCATTCTCACTTTTTTTTCTCAAAATCTTAGAGCGGTTTTTCATTTTGTGCCAGGCGCAACAGGCGCAATCAGGTAAGGCCTGAGAGCCCCATTTCCACCCTTTTCGGGATGTTCATTTAAGACCTGGGATGCCGATCACAGACATTAGTTTGTATGGTCTGGCGGATAAAAAATTGGTTGTATATGCAGGTGTGTTACAATAATAGTATTGTCAGGGTTATGTCAATCCAAGACACTGAGTCACTAGCAAGTTACAATTCGCCATCCTGGGAGTTCATAAGACCTCTGCCCCTGGCAGTGGCAGCTTATCGATGCTGATTGATTCAGTGTGAGTTTTGATCGATTTGCCCAAGGGCTTCGAAGGAAGCCAGCGCAATTTGGAGGAATTGCAGGGTTTTCAAGTATACTGCAAGTCTGCAGACACTCCGCAAACCTTGAGGGTGAAGCTTTCAGAAATCTGATGTTTAGAGGCTGATTTGCTGCAAGGTTTGGAAGGTTTGCAAAGGTCAGTTTCACTGTCGGAGGTGAGCCAAGCAGTGGCAAAAGAGTTGCATAGAGTTGCTTTCCACTCGCATACTGTAATTCATGGAACCATATTGCTTCAATGCATGAGGATCACACTTTACTACAAGGATCTTGGGTCATAACAAGCGAAACTTAAAGACACATCTTATTTTTGATGAGTGTACTTGAATGTATTTGATTTGCATCTGCACTGTTTGTGTGGCTGTGTGTCTCAAGACTACAGCACAAGTGCCATAGCTGTGCAGCTTCTTTGGTCTTTGAACTCAGATCAATTGTCAGTCATCCTTTGCCGCACGATCGGCAGCTTTTGCTAAGGCAAAGTATGGCAGATCGGCGCAAAAATAAACGACCGGTGATCGCCTCCATCGTTGCCCTCTCACTGTTTGGAGTCCAAGATTGCATAGAGAGAGGGCAGTGATGGGTTGATTTTCAGAATCCAACATGGGCTAAGGCTTGGACTGTCTTGGCAATGGTCGGCAACCTGCTTTGGTTTGCGCCCTTGACGCTGTTCCGTTGAATGTTTACCTGTAATTATGTCCAACAGTATGCTAAATATGTTGCATGAAATGCTCACATTCGCAGGCTTGCGAACTTGTGTGTACCACAACAGAAATTGTTCACACTTTGATCATGGTCAGACTCTGCCAACATAGGGGGTAATGGAACAAGACCAAGATTTGCTTCAAAACCAATGTCTTTGAGGCAAGAAGGCCACGAAGGAGTCTCGAAACTTCCACATGTTTGCTTCACATTGTATTTGTGCAATGCCTGGAACACATCTGAGATTGTCAAAGCAGGAGCTGCCGGCAGACGACAAGGCAAAAATCGTGAGCCTCATTGGTCGAGAAGTGGCTTGGCTGACGGCGGCCCATACATGTGGCTCTGGCACATAGCTATTGCAAGGAAGCCATTGACTTGGTCAATCTTGGAGTAATCTTGGTCGATCCTGAGGTGGTTGATAGCAGAGGGAACCCAACAGTGGAAGCAGAACTCACTACAGGCATTCTTGGCTGTGAGTGCTGCACCAGATGAGAGGTAGTATCATTCAAGCCCAGAATCCTTGGAATCCTAAAATTCAAGGAGAGGTCTCTTAGAGCGGTGTCCACGTCAGCTGTAGATTTGGGTCCTGTGAGGCTATGGCACTGTCCGTGCTATTGTGCCCAGTGGCGCTTCCACAGGCATCTACGAGGCTAGTGGGCTTGGCTTATTGCAAAGAACGGCGAAGAACGGCCTAGATTCATCTAGATCCAGTGAGTATGGGAATCTGATCTCAGGTCATATTAATGCTAGTCTCATGCCAATGTCTCTAGATCCTTTTTGAGGTCTTTTGGGGTTGCAAGCATCCATGCAAAGGCTTTGGAGCTCCGAGATGGTGGCAGCCGCTACAAAGGATGCTTGTTTGACACTGTGACATCGTGACACTTAATGTGCCTCACCAGATTTCTGGGTATCGAGGAGCTGGCGTGACGAAGGCGGTGAGTAACATCAACCGCATCATTGCGTCCCTTGCCTAAGTCGTGACCAGTGTAACATGATGCAAGCATAGTGCAAAACCATGATGTATAGAACATATTAGAACATTATAGATTATATTGCCATGGTGTATATAACCATTGTGAAGCCGCCATCCAAGATTCGAATTGATTCAAGGCCAAAGTTGAAGGGCAAAGATGTGCGGCTGCAAAAGGAACTTGATGATTTCATGGTCGGGATGCCTGGGCTGCTTTTGGGAGGGCAGGAGTTTTTGGGAACGAGAAGTTCCGAAGATTTCAAGAGGTATTGCATGTATACACATTACACATCATTAGACACATTACATGTGTGCACATTCGAATATTACAACTGGGGTGCACGGTTTTTTGATTTTGACATACTGGTACGATACAAAAGGGGAGACCAAGTTCCCCTAACAAATGGTGGGGGTTAAGGTTCCGATGGGAGGTTCACTTGTCATGATGTGCCTAGGTGCAAAAGCTGGATGGGTCGGAAAACGAATGGGGCTATCCAAAGGTGCCCAGACAGGGGCTGTTGATGTTGTTGTTGATCTTGGGGGATGTTTGTTCTTAACCGACAGCACTGTTTCAAAGACAACTGTCAATCACAACTGATGACCGATAACCGATAGCTGGAGGATACCGGAGGTGCACTGGAAGTGCATCCCATGCCACGTGGGTGCTTAGAATATCAGTGCGAGTGTAATCAAATACGATTTGATACTATTTGATATTATTGATATTATGTATTCGTCTACAAATGTCAAAACATTTCAAAAGGTCTGCAAACATCCCATGTGAATCACCAGTCCACAGACTTGGGGTCGTCTTGGCTACATATTGCCAGTCGAAGCTTGGAGCCAACGCCATCCTCGCTGTTTCCATGTGCGGATTGCTGGAGAGTTCCAAGAGTGTCAAAACCATTAGTGTCAAAACCAAAGATCCCATAGTATTCAGATGGACAGGGATGAAAAATTGAGGGAGAACACACATCATGTTACAGGGGTAAAAAATAATAGGACTTTGCTGGGCTCTAGTTGTTTGATTTGGAAGTTCTGAGTTCTTGCAGCTTGCCAATGTCTTCCAAATTAAAGGAGCGCAGGAATCTTCATTGCTTTTTGTCCGACCAGAAATTAGGAAACAATTTTTCTTCCCATGTCCAGGGCAGTGTGCCGTGCTGGTGCGGAGGCCTTCGGTTCCGAACTCAGGAGTGCTTCATAGTGGGAAGCTCTGTATCTGTGGATTGATATGTATAGTCGGCGTAATATGTACATTACGAAGCATGTTTGGCCTGTGAGCCTCTTTGCCTCGCGCAGATTCATATGAGGCCTTCAACTCTTTGAATACATTGGAGAGCTAAAGGAAACCAAGTTCGATGTGACAAGCTCAAAAATGTTGTGCGGACATGTTTCATTCCGCTTCTGGAATATTTGTGACTACTAATCAAACATTGTGGGACTCTAAATCATCAGCACAGACAATGATTGACATGAGTTCACAATTGAACAGTCTGAAATTTGAATAAGATGTTCCTTCATTAATATTTCATTAATATATTTTCAGGATTCGTCATGGTCTGCCTGGCTTCAATGATGCATATGTACCAAAGCCAAGTCTGAGCGAAGTAAGTTAGCGAACCAAGCGGAACCAAGTTAACATCATCTGAGATATCTGCAGTACTGAAAGCGATGCTTCTGACACACCTTTCTTCCTTTTAACCAATCAGCACAGCTCTAAAGGAACATTCTGCCAAGGTCGAGCAGATTGACGTGCAGCGAGCAAGAAGAAAGACATACAAAATGCCCAACACTAAGACTTTGTGCCCTTGCAAGTAATCGCAGAGGCAGAGACAAACATCGCAAAAGTGCATGACAAGCACCGCAAGTACGGTGCAATCTGTGACACGGTAATTGCTGTATATGAATTGATATAGAGTGTAAATGTAGCGCCATACACTGTATGTTTGGACAATTTTTTCGGCAGAGGGTGTGAAAAGCCCAAAGGTTTCACATGCACTGAGGCAAGTCAATCTAGATCCATTGGGACTGTGTCACGTGGTCCGAGGCCAGTGCCAATGATGAACGTGATCAACGGTGGCCGACATGCTGGCAACGCACTTCCAATGCAGGACTATTAAATTGAACCTTTGGAGGGCCTCTGGCCTTCGTGTCAAACGCAAGTAGCACGTTCTAAAACACCAGTCATCAGAGTATGATACAATATGTAGGCCTTGTCCTGTGGATGTTGGGGCGAGCATCCACGTAAGCATCTAATGAAATGGCATGTCCTCGCCACAGCTGTGATCGCGTCAGCCAGGCGTAGGCCACATGCGTCCCAATCCATACGACATGCGTCAGAATGTTTTTGTTCAGGGTGATACTGTATGCTTCGAATTGCTTGCAACAAAATTTACCCCAACGTTTTCCATCGTTTTCCAACAAATTGAGCCTGAAATTATCTAATTCAGCGAAGTCAGGTGAAATCATTGATTCTTATTTCCTTTGATGGCATTCATGCGGATTGATTTACAGCAAGTCCGATACACTGCAATTAACAAAAACAGGGACTTGGCAAGAAGTGGTCATGTCAATGTGAGTAAGTCTGTGAAAGGGTCCCCATGTTCTGCGCCTCGTCCAGGAGTTCATGATTGCCCCTACAGGTGCGAAATCCTTCAAAGAGGTGGGGGGATTGGCTTGTTGTAAAATTCATTGCTCCAGCAACAGCTGTTTCTTTCCAGATGTTTGTGTAGGGCCGTGTGCCAACAGACATTAACAGACCCACCCCACGGGGACGGTATTAACTGATACTACTATGCTACTGGTATTTTTGCAGCCAGGCCTTGCAGATTGGTTCTGAGGCTGGGTTGTTTTTGCATGCTTTTGCAACATGTCCCTCGACCTGATGGTGAACATGACATGGTTGTGAAGGTCTATCACTCTCTCCAAGCAGTTGTGAAGCAAAAGTATGGCAAGAGCGCAGCTGCTGTCGGCGACGAAGGTGTTGCACGTTTTTTTTCTTTCACTGTCTGATGTGGACCTTGTGCATTGCATCAGGTGGTATGTAGAAAACATTCTGAGATATTCCGATTCTCAATCTTGGCTTTAATTCATACGCAAACATGGCACCCTGTTGCTTCACCACATCTTTGGATGTCCTCTTTATGACCTGGCCATCAGCCGGTCAGGTGGATTTGCTCCAAATATCCAGGACTCGATTTGGCCATCCGAGTGGGTGATTTGTTGAGATGGGAAAGTGGACTGAAATGGATGTCTTGAAAAAGCATGAAAGAGCTCAATCTCCATTGCTTGGTTTCCTTGCTGTTTGGGATTGGGAAACACTTCATGACCACATAAGATGACCCTCAATCCGTGGTGCATGCCCAGCTAGATGCGAGATAAGCAATGACCAATCTGTCCATGCTGCTTGTTGCACATGAACAGTTCTGTTGTTTTCACACACACACACACATTTTTGATATTACCTGATATTCAATATTCCGACGTGCCTATTGAAAAAGGGTCCAAGTACTTTTGAAGCCGGAATGATGAAGTTCAAAACCAGAATTACGAAACTGGACTATGGTTCGACTATGATGAATCCCAACCCATCTATGAAGCGAATGGTTGGATTGCTCAGCTGGACGTCAAACCTGTAAGGAGAACGATGAGGCTTTGCAAGCCTTGGCGGATGCCATGAAAGACGCTGGTGCCACTGGAAAGGCCAGGAAGACAACTGAATGGCAGAAGTGTATGACGCTACCTGCATGCTTTGTCCCAGCCTTCCATTTTTTCCAACATGTCTACAAGACATCAGGTCAAACTTGCCATGGATATTGCAGCCTCTGAGTTCTACAACAGCGAGGACATGATTTCGGATGAGACTCTTATACTCAAACACATTCAAAAGTAGGAAGCGATGCTTTGGCATTCTGGTCATGTTTCAAGTGGTTGTTTCAAGCGGTTGGCAATATGTGTGAGTTTCACACGCTGACAAGAGCGGATGGCAGGGAACAATGGCGCTTCCATTTTGGCTTCTAGTTCTACTTCTTCTTTTCTCTTGTTGTTGTTGTTGTTGTTGTTGTTCTTGTTCTTGTTCTTGTTGTTGTTGTTGTTGTTGTTGTTGTTGTTGTGATTGTTGTTCTTGTTCTTGTTCTTGTTCTTGTTCTTGTTGTTGTTGTTGTTGCTGGTGGTGGTGGTGGTAGTGGTGGTGTTGTTGTTGTTGTTGTTGCTGTTGTTGTTGTTGTGGTTGTGGTGGTGGTGGTGGTTGTTGTTGTTGTTGTTGTTGTTGCTGGTGGTGTTGTTGTTGTTGTTGTTGTTGTTGTTGTTGTTGTTGTTGTTGTTGTTGTTGTTGTTGTTGATGTTGATGTTGTTGTTGATGTTGTTGTTGTTGTTGTTGTTGTTGTTGTTGTTGTTGTTGTTGTTGTTGTGTTGTTGTTGTTGTTGTTGTTGTTGTTGTTGTTGTTGTTGTTGTTGTTGTTGTTGTTGTTGTTGTTGTTGTTGTTGTTGTTGTTGAAGTTGAATGGTGCCTAGTGATTGCCAGGACAAGACCTACAACTTGGCCTTCAAGGCACATGTCCAGTTCCACTATGAACTCTAAAAGAAGATCTGAGATTGTGGCACGACACCGGTAGTTTCCACACCCGAATTTCTGGAATTTCTTGGAGTTGCACTGTTGCACACCAAACCATGTCCTGCTTCACAAGCGGAGCCAGGCTGAGAATCCAGACCCATCTTTCATCAAGAGCAAGGAGGAATTGGTTGCCTTCTACAAAGACATCGCATCAAGGCTCGGACAAGAGAACCAGGGCAGCTCAACGAATCCGATGTCAAACTTTCAATGACTTTGACAGCATCTCCTAGCTCAACATCCCATGGAGTTTCCCCAGCCTGTGAGGTTCCCAATCGTGTCCATCGAAGATCCCTTCGACCAGGACAAGCGGAAGATAGGTGCATGGCTAGGAGATAAGAGTCTTTCATAGATTTATACTGATTCATGTAGCATTTTTGTACTTCAAGCAGTCTCCAAACTTCCAGTTGTTGGAAGGTGGACTACATCAGAATCAACAGACCAAATAAATTCACTCGACATTGATGGCAACGACACGTAGCGACACAGACAATCAATCAAATATATACTCGTTGTATACCAGACTTAAGCCGCAGGATGACTGGGAAGCATACACCGGCTTAGTGGAAGAGTTGGGCAAAACCGTTCAGATCGTTGGTGACGACCTGCTGGGAGCCTCAACACTGTACAGCCACTGCTAGGATTGGAATTATGAAGTGATTGATCCATGATTGGTTGCAATGGCATGAAATGGCATAGGACTAGCAGAGTAACAATAGTAACAACGGCTTCCAAAATGCCTTCAGAAGCAATTACGGTAAACCTTAAACTCCGAATTTGCATGTCGCGTCCTCTCGTAGCTTGTGGCATGATCCTGCATTTGTCTCCCTTCAGAAAGGCTAGTGACAAATCCAAAGAGGATCCAGTATGCCCAGGAACACAAGGCACCATGGTGTATGATATGACTACCGCTTCAACGAAGTCAGTGGTAGGTTAAAGATTCATTTTTGGTGTTGCGAAAAAAGAATTCAAAAAGTAGGTACCGGGTGATCGGACTGCCTAAGAAAGTAAAGCACTGAACTTTCCATTGGATCTTGACTAGCAAGACACCTGTTGCAGGCAGCGAATGCACTTCTTTTGAAGGTGAACCAGATCGGTAGCATCACCGAAGCCATCACTGCATACTTGGACAGTGTCTCCACCGGTTGGGGTGTGATGGTTCTGACCTCAGTCAGTGACCACTTGATTTGTTGCTTGATTGCATGCACCTTGCACTAAAACTATCTAAAATGTGCCAACTCGAGGTATCTCATCGAAGCGGTGAGACAGAGGATACGTTCATTGCCACACCCTTAGAGTTGATGTTGACACTTGGATAGTGGGTCGCTGATATGTCAGTAAGTCAACAAGTCATGCCAACTAGATCAATGTAGGCTGATTTGGCAGTGGGCTTGAGCACTGGACAGATCAAGCACGGAACTTAGCTTATAAGTTTAGGGTCTCATGGGACGCAGAAAGCTTAGAATGCAGGTACAAGTAGATGACTATCTGAGACTACTTGCTACCAAGTCAAGTAGATTATTATTCCGTCATGACATCCTTGGTTTCTTGAGCCTTGAGAGACCTTTGCCTGCTGCTTGAGAAACGGATTTATTCTATTTCAGCATTCCCAAGTGTGACAAAACCATACAAAACCTATATAGTTTGGAGCAGCAAACTTCAACATAGAAGCTTCACCCAGCTCAAGAGTCACACCACGGATCGCCGGATGGAGACACATAATCCCCCTCCACATATCGGTTCTGGGCGGTTTCGAAAGGGCGACACAACGAGGATTGGCATGTCAGCACAAAATGATTGATTGAATCCCGAGGACTGGTGCCCCATGCCGATCAGAGCGAGTGGCCAAGCATGATGCTCAAGCATGAGTTGACGTATTAGAGATATATGACAGATTAGCCCACAGCCATTCAGACTTGCAAAACGGCAGACTGTGGGACTTGAATGGATTCGGTTTTTCATAACATTCTGGGTGTGGGGCGTTGCAAAGGCGACGGCCAAATGGCAAACGGTCTATTGATGGCAATACTTCCAATCTTCCGAGGTACAACCAGCTCTTGAGGATTGAAGAATACCTAGGCCGCCGTGCAACCTATGTCAGGGAGCCTGAGGATAAGGGCGCTGTCATTTGTGTAAGTGAAGCAAGCATTCAAGCCACACAACAACAGTCCTTGGGAAGATTCTATTCTCATCTATTCTTTGTTGATATCCATTGATCTTTGTTCCTTATTATTTCAGTTCACTTTACGCTGCAGCTTCCCACATAGACTTGCAGTGGCTTCTTGCTGCCAAAAACGTGGACCGAGGCCGGTGACAAATTCAGGGATTCCTGAAACTGAGGAATGTGACGACACCTCTAGGATACGCCACTATACCTCAACATTTCGCACCAAATGATACAAAATAATTACTAAATGAATGACCATGGCTGGCAGTGTTGTCATTGTGTTATGAATCATAGCAGTGCCACCCATAGTTGGCAGACACCACTTTTCGCAAGCGCCATGCTGCCAATCCAAAAGAATGTTCGGGATTATCCCGAGATGCAGGCAGAGGCCAACATGTCCATTTGAAAAGCCGCACGCATCCTGTGCTGGCATCCGATTTCTTGTGGTATCATTGCGGTCAGAGCTTTGACAACAAATTTGTAAGCTTTTAAAATCCTTTAAAGCTCAATACTGTCGTTATTTGTACTTATTTGTCATACCTCGTGCCACAGTGCTAGGGTCTTTCGAGCAAAGGTGTGGCCGCCTTGAACAAGTACAAATATGTTCTAGTGCTCAGCATGGGCTGTAGCACGATTGTTTATGCCGATACCCGATGTCCTTCCCATGGTGGCAGTGGCTAGCGTAGCCCGTTGCTCCCTGGGAATTCTCACGCGTGAGACGAAGTCCCTTCATCAAAAACGAATCGCTTCCGAAGACGATTGGCTGGCATTCAAATGCGTGCTCTTTCGCATTCCTGAGAACGCATTCCTTTCTCTTAATTATAGTTCTTGCATGTTCTTGCAATAGACCTCTGTGTGTTTTTTTCTCCCGTAGGAATTCATTAAAAGATGCCGAGTTCTCGAAGGCTGAAGTTTCCTTTTCCTTTCTTCCAGGGACATGTTGGTCCAAGATACCTCCGGCCTAGCGGTTCTATGAACCAGCCTTGCAAGGTCCTCCAGGGTCGGTGGACAAGGCGGCTGAGACGGCATAGTGAGGCCATGTTGAAGCAGCTTTCCGAAATGGGCAAAAGCCTTGAAACGCCTTCATGTTGCGGTATGGCACTGCGTCAGCAATTGCACTCAGTACACCTCCCAGCAAGCAAAGCACGAGATCTTCACCGCGCGACCGATGGAAGAGGGTCCAGCAATTGGTGCAACTGGGTCGAAATCCCAAATGGCAGGATGTTCTGAGGGTATTGCAAGATGAAATTGAAGCGTGGAAACACAGTCCCCAATTTGCAACTTGGCAGTTGCCCTTTAAACTTTAAACTTTTCGCATCTTTTCACTCCATTTCTTAGCAAAGGTGTAGCCTGCATCCTGCTAGACTTGCCACGGCCCCAATGCTGCCAAGGCCACCAAGTTACTTCAGGAAGTTGGAGAGAAGAGGCTTCCATTTGCAAAAACAGTGCTGAAATGCATGCGGAAGTCCTCCATTGAGGTGAATGTTTTGCACAACAATGCAGCAGCTGGAGCGTGCTTGCAGTGTAACATGTGGCAACAAGCCTTACTTCTCACTCGCCAACTTGCAGAGCAGTACACTGAACGGGATGTCGTATCGATATCAACCAGTGTTAGGGCTTCTATGGAGGGAAGTCATTGGTCTCTATCACTTTCCAGTTTCAAGACAATGCAAAGCCTGGACGCAGGAATCAGCAGATATACCAAAGCAATTCTTGTTCCATTGAAATCTACCAATGCTTGGGATATCGCACTTTGGTTTCACTCCTTTCTGGTGGATTTCAGATTAGACCCTGATCCTGTGAGCACAGCAGAAGTGCTCAGCGCATGCAAAGTTGGCAATCATTGGCAAGATGCCATCAAGATCCAGGAGGACATCTGCTTTCCTCCAAAAAGTCTTAACTTGAATACGTTTCTTGATGTTCTATCCTATGGAGGTCAGTGGTGTGCCTCTTACGCTTCGCTACTGCGGATGCCTGGAATGCGACTCATGCCGGACTTGATAAGCGCCAACACTGTCATCAATGCCGCTCCATGGGAGATGTCATGGGTGGCTTTCTCTCAGTGACTTGGTTTTGTACGTGTGTTTAATATGCAGCTTGCTCAGCTGTCACACCCCTTTGACTAGGCTATGTGTTGCTTGATTTGTGTGAGACTTTGCTTTTGTACTTCATGAAATGACTTCAGATACACAATTTTTGTGAGAACATTTTTGTGAACACTTCAGGTTGTTCAAGAGCTCCATTCAGGTTGACGTGGTCAGCCATGCCTCCATAATGCCTTCAGACGAACGCAGCTGGGAGGCCGCTTCACTTTGTGTCAGTGAAATGCAGCATCGGCAAATTGCTGGCAACATCCGTATTTGTAACTCTGCCCTTCAAAGTGCGTCAAAGGGAGCACTTTGGTCAGAAGTTCTGAACTCAATCGTAGAACTGAAGGGAGAAGCTCTGGAACCAGATGGCATTACTTACACCTTGTCACTCTCAGCAGTAGAGCAAACTCATTTATGGCGACAGGCCCTGATCATGACTTCCCAGCTGCAAAGTTCAAAATTGCCTTTGGACCAGGTGGCATGCAGTTCCATTGGCAGAGCACATGCGGTTGGCAACATTTGGCAAGAATGCATGACCATCTTGCGAAAACATGGAAGCAAGATTCGCTTGGATGTTGTGATGCAGAATGAAGTTCTGGATGCGTACGAGAAGTCGGCAGATTGGCAGATGACGCTCCAGGCATGTTCAGCAATGCGCATTGCTGGCCTGAAGCAAGACAGGATCACTTTTTGTGCAGTGATGAGCGGCTGTCAAACAAGAGACAGCTGGCGATGGATGACTGGCATGTTGCAGCATCTGACGAATGCCAAGATGTACCGTGATCAGACCTGCCGCTCTGCTGCAGCAGAGAGTCTTGTTTTGAAATGTTTTGAATGCTCCAGAGATATCTGCACTAAGACATGCCTGATTTGTCAAAATGCCTAGTCAATCCTAGTCAAGTAGCCAACCATAGTTCCATTTTATACGATTTCCAGGTTTCAACTCTGCAATCAGCGCCTACACTCGCACTTTGGAGTGGTGCTCAGCGATCTTTATGCTGAGCGAGATGCCTCAACATAGCATCTCTGCAGATGAGATTAGCTTCAATGCAGCCATGCAGGCTCCGTTTCAGTGGAAGTGTCTCGCTGTGTCTCGCTACTTTTGGAATGACGACAAAGGCAATATTGAAATACGCCGAATAGATATTGATGAATATTGAAACTTAAGTGAAGAGATAGTGAGAACAACTGTGGAACACATACAATACTGCAGCACTGAACTTATGATATATCTGTTGCTTCCTGATATTTCATTGCTGTGGACGAATTGATTTGCGCCCTTGAAAGGAGTTTCTCCGGTTCATTCTCCCAACACCACTTGAAGTACATCGATCGTACAGTGTATTCTGAAGTTCTGTCAATCAAAGATCACCAATGTGCAAAACACTTGGAACTTCATTCTCTTTGCCCATTATCTGCAGGCCTGCAGCGGGCAGCCTCATTGGGAACGAATGTTTCTGATCTTCATGCGGATGGCAGGGATTGTGTGCCAGTCATTTCATGGGCGGGCCTTCACTTGTCATCTTTAGTCGTTTTGTATTGATCACACTTTGAGGTTGACTGTTTGAGATTTTTGTAGTCGTTTTGATTTCTTGATTGTTGATTGTACTCCAGCACCTCCGGATGACGTTGTGCTTCTTTGAGAGCAAATTATGAAACTAGCAAAACCTGTCTGAAGCCCAAAAAAGGACTGAAACATACTGAAACCCAGCAAAACAGCTACGAATGTCTATCTCAATGTTCGAGATTGTTTGAGTCAGACTTTGTTATTTCAATCCGTTGAGTCGCAAGGTTTGTGCTTGTCTCCGAATTACAATTTCAGCGTTTGAAGATGGATCTCTGTCGCGAGAGCGTCCTTCAAGAAATCGAGCAGCGTTCTTTGAGTGGGGCGGAAGTGTCTTGGCTCAAACTGGTCATGGCTGCCAACTTGGCCCATGTTGTTACATGTTGAAACCGTGAAACCTGGCAAGGCCAATCTGCTGCAAATGATGATGCTTGGCCTCGACCTTGGAGATGTGAAAAAGTGTCAAAAAGGCTTGTGCCTTTGGTGCCTTTGCGTCTAGTCACAGTCACAGACCTCGAAGCCATGCAGCTGAGATGTTCTGAAGATGTACTTAAACATACCGACTGTAATCTGTGTACATATTGTACATTGTACATACTTGCATTACTTTCTGCCATGTACTCCCCTCCCAGTTAACACGCCAGATTTTTGTGGTTATTTTCGGAAGCGAGAGCCACGTTAAACAGTAGAAGGATGGCAACGCGGCAGCCTTGAGAGTTTCCATGTTAACAATAAATTTGGGAAGTAATTTGAGATTTTCATTTTTTTCAATTTTTTCACGTTGGACTGAACTTTCCCCAGGAATAAACAGTTTTGGCAGAAGATGCGAAATAAACATGACCATTTCTCATTCAGTGGGATATTGAAGATGTGGAACCCCCTTTCGAATTTCCATGTTTTTTCTTGTTTTTTTTGACTAATCCAATATTCCCCAGAAACTTGACTGGTACGGATGTCTATGTTAAATCTGCTGTTTCCTGTCCCCAGTTGCCGTGTTAACTGGCAGGGGTGTACATGTTTGTAACTGTATGTTGAATTGTCCGTACCAGCCAAAGATAGCAACTTTACCTTGTTTTTCTTTTGCAAAGCACCAAAGTTTGACTATTGTCTTCGGATGTAGGCTTGTACGGCTTGTACACTTAGCACCTTGCTGCAGCTGCTTTGCTTCAGCCTAGCACTGCGGGGCTGCGGGGTTTCAAAGCCCGAGTGCAAAGTGCACAGATGCCGCACTTGTCCGAAGGGGAGGGGACAGATACGTCATCATCACAGCATGGCTACAGACAGAAGAAGCTGGAGGCAGTACATGAGTCTGGGTGATGTTCCGCGCCAGGACTCCTTTCTTTTGGTTCAATGTACATGTACACCCTTGTCACCCTGCTGCAAATTCTTGCATTAGATTGGAGGATCTGATAGAATATTATGAGGCATGTTGAATGCGATATTTAAGCTTGTTCATAGGGTGCTGTTTGTCCTTATTCATAATCTTTTCGCATGCCATGTATGTCCTGCAGTGATCTGCATCTGCCCTTGACGTAGGTTCATCTGAGCGACTTGACTACGGAGCTCACGGCTTTGAAGGAGTGTTTGGTAATGGGCTGAGAGTTGAATTTGACTCTTTGGCTTCTGTTCAGAATGAGATATGAGTCATGAGGCAAATTGTGAGGCAAATTCATCACTGCAATCCCTGTGGTACAGTATTTGAATTACTTTGGGTCCAATCAGTTTTATTATCGATCCATCTTTGCAAGCAAATCCCCAGCTTCAGTGGCTGATTGAATGTTGAATGCAATGTAAAAGACTCGCGGAATGCCATTGAGATTACACCAAACCATTTTTGCTTCTATTGCTTCTTCTAATCGTTTTAAGGTTGAAGTTGGCATTTTGCAGCAGGAGCACTTCTTGGCAAACATCTCAGTTTTGCTAGCACCTGCACAAACCACCAGTCCTTATGAAACTAGGGACTTCAACTGCTTGCACTTAGACTGCCACATTCATGTTAATTTTGCTGTATCACTGGTGGATGTCATTCATGATCCATAAAGTCGAGGATCAACCCATTCTGTGTTCCATTGTTTCATCATTTTCTGGTCGGTCCTTGTAGCGCTTAGTCCGGAGATCCAAGGCCCGCTTGCACCACAAACGCTTTGCAGCGGCGTCACAGGTCAGCTTTCCCAGTCAACGGGACTCCGTGCTAGAAGAACGGCAAAAAACATGAATCAAACCGAGCATCGCTGATACAGCTGATATGGCTGATATTGCTGTTCTGCCAGGCTCATCCCTTAGGTGCAGTGCAAGATGCTTCACAGGCCAGTGTTGCAACAGCTTCTCAACATCGTGTGGAATTCGGATTTGTAACTCCAGGCCTAGCAACATGATTGGCAATGTGGATCCATCGTCGAGATTTATTGCAGATAAACAACCGCCGCGCTGCGTCTGAACAGCAGGCATTGGGAACTTCAGAACTGACCCTGGCAGTTATCCATGCGGCAGGTGCCAGGGGGGCCAAAATGAACCTGCTTGGATCGGGTGGACTCCACTAAGATGATTGAGTGCGGATAGTCACTTGCATGATTTCACGAGGCTTCCTGGACATGATATTGATGCAACTTCGTCAGAATTACATTGCAGCACACGCCATGATTGCATGTGATTTGGAAGATTCAAGGCAATAGAACGGGGTTCAGCTCACATGTTAGGATTGCGGGATATCGCCTATAGCCGGCATATAACTCATAACTCTACGTCCAATCGCCGGCTGCTATCCTTTCCGAGCTTTCCTGAGAACACTGGGTCCAATGTTGTTGACAACGTCCTACAACAATTACAACATGCACTTGGGAACTGCGTATTTACAGTTATCGCGGGTACCTCTAGTTGGAAGAGCTGGGATTCAGCACCCTTGAAACAAACCTGAGAGTGTTTGAATTGTTTCTTGGAGTTTCACAGTCAAGCGTTCTGGCCACACACAAATTTTGCACACTTTACCATACTGCAGCATTAGACTCCCATTATGATATCATTAGAGCAATCTCTATGGGATTTCCATTGCGCTGCAGGCCCTTCTGCTGCTCGACGTTTGTTAGCTGCCTCTCGGGGAATCTCCCAGGCGTGACAGACTGCAGTTTTTTTGTTCCCATCTTGGAGCATCTCCAAGTAGTATCCAATGTTGTGGTCCTGAGAACCTGTTGAACATGTTAAGAACCCCACAGCTGCCCGATGTTGCCTAGCTTCTTCATTCCCTATTGAATAGAAGGAGCCTGAGGCAACAACATGTGAATATGATTGCATTAGATATGACTCAAAGAAACATATTCAAAATCTATCAAAATCTAGGAAGCCCTTGTGTATGATTTTTGCACATGGCTTTGCCACTACGGATTTGATGGAGTGATGGCAGTGATGGCAATTGACTTCATGAGACATCTTAAGATATCCAGAGGCATGACACATGTTTGCGATCGCCTCATGAACAACGTGCCCGCGCTTGACAGTGTGCGCTGCCTTTGCTCAAGTACGTCGATCAACTGTCGCCATCACGTGCGCGAATGGAGGGCAACCTTTGTTTGGTTCAGCTTGAATGATGAACATATATCAAGAGGTGAGGTACATCACCCTGAACTCCGTGCTTTGTGCAATTACAGGTATCTACGTCTGTGGCGGTTTCAACGGGACAGCTGCCACCCCACGTGCCGAGTTCTTGGATCTACAGGCGACCATCACCGAGACAGCTTCTTGTGGTCACAAAGCGGCAGAACTGACAAATCATGAATCATGCCAAACCATCTTGAACTGATAAAATGGTTTTGATGATTTTCGCAATGTTTGTAGTTCCAACACTTTTTTGATTGTTGTGACAGTTGTGACATCCACTTACTTTCACTTCTCCCTGCCACTACTGCAGTATAGCCAGTATAGCCAGTATAGCCTAGCTGTGCAAGCAAGCTAGCCCAATGCAGGTGGGGGAGTGGCAAGCGCTGCCACCCCTCTCCACTGCTCGCAGCGGTGTGCCTTGCCAACAACGCTTCCTTCATGGTTGAGCAACAAATGTGATGATTCCACTGTTTGAACACTGGTTTGTTGACCCAACATGACCCAACATGGTTGAATGGTTGAGTCAACTGCTTAAGTGGCTTGGTTTGGTTAGTTTCGAGATGTGTGTGAGTTATTTTACCTGACATCAAAAGACGGTCAATGACGTCGTTTGCTTTCTTCTACTGTAAGCCTGGATTTTGGTAGGTCTCTCAGTCTCTCAACTTCCAATCTGAATCGAATTGAATCAACATACGCTTTGGCTTCGAAATAACGACAAGGAAATTATCTTGTGGTATCTTGTGTATTCCTTATCTTTCCTTGACGTTCTCCGGGTCTTTGGGCTGCAATATAATCAACCTCTGACAAGGCTGCTGCAGGCGTTCTTTTTGGGCAGCTTTACGTGGCGGGTGGACAGGATGGCCAGGGTCTTACGGGAGTAGGGATGTCGTGATCGGGCTGGTGTTATGTACAACTGTATGACCGTCTTGTTTGGAGAGCCATGCTGCAAGCAGTAAGAATAGCAGCAGCCTATCCCACACCTCTGACTATGCTTTGCTTGATTGCCATCGATTTTCCGACGGCTGTGTAGTCTGTGTAGTCTGTAATTGTGCTCTCTCGAGGTGCCAAAGTTTTTAAGACCGTTGAATGCTTTGACCCCAAGCATGAAGCTGAGCGTTCACAAGTGCTTGAAGTTCTATGTGATGTGCAATAATTCTTTTCACGACAGTTCGACATTTGACTGCGAGTCCAACAAGATAACAAGTTTGTTTGCATGAAAAGGCTTCAAACTTCAAAACATTCAAAAGCCATGCTCTCCAGATGGTTTGTTCATGCCTGTTCGTTGAATCAAGTGCCAAGCAGCATAGGTCAAATAAATGGGAAAGACTGCCGCCCATGCAGGCAGTGGACGGTGTGATTAAATGTGGCCAATACATCCACATGCTACTGGCACTGCTGAGAAGGAATCATGAATCCCACTCTGGCTCAGCAGGCAGTGCATGGCTAATGTGTCCCACTTTAATTCATTTGTTTACGGGGGTTCCACAATTTCTTCCACATATTTCAAGCGGAAGCAAGACACCACAGCAATATGATTCATACTCATACTCATACCCGACATATACTTGTACTGGGTACTTGCATGTATTTTTGTATGACAGTGCAAATATGCATGCTGTACCTGTAAGCTTATCACGGCTGTGATGTTGGCTGCGTCGCCGGCCTGCGATC
Organism: Breviolum minutum Mf 1.05b.01; assembly: GCA_000507305.1. NCBI lineage: Eukaryota > Dinophyceae > Suessiales > Symbiodiniaceae > Breviolum > Breviolum minutum. The sequence continues at coordinate 120,429 of DF239971.1, forward strand.
AGGAAGCACGAGCTTGTGCCATGGCAGTGAACTTAGCATAAGCGCAGCTCTTGATCACTTGATTTGAGTATTCACATCCAAGCTTTGCCTAGCCTTAGCTAATTCCAATTCGTCAGAGGTTGAAAGAAGTCAAACATACATAGCATACATTCTCAGGGATTGCAAGAAGTCAAACATATTATGCGATTTCTTGAGTCTTAGAGTCTTCGCTTTCTGTTTTCAATTTCCTCGCGAGTCTCATAAGTCTCATGATTCCTTCAAGACCGTGTTTCTGGCTGTAAGGTCACATCGATTCATGACCGTTTGATGATTTGTGGTGGCTATGACGATATTCATTTCTTGAAGCTCGGACCCTGGACAAGTGGACAAGGTCCCCAAAATTTTGGGAATGTGGGCTTTGAGAGGTGCAAGATGATGCAAGCAGGCCAACCTGCGCTTACAAATGATTGTTGCGAAATGACATACACGCAATATCCCACAATGATATATCTCCTTCGAATGGAGTACCCGCTTTGTCTGAGGTCTGCGGAAAGCTTTGATCCTATCAAAAAGCGGCACGCAGGGGTTGGGAAGTGTTTCTTCGTATGGCCGTAATGCAAGAAAGTAATTTGTCTCTGGTTTGCCCTTACTAGTCTTGAGCACATTAGCACCCCACTCTTGCTTGCAGTACGTACGCTTGAACGCTCTGTGATCTATAGATGTAGACTCTAGAGATATGTCCGATGCTGCAAGCCTATAGCTGCCAGTTTTGAAAGATAGCAACAATGTATCAAAACAGCGCCCTTTGCGAAGAGCAGGTGGCATGCTCTACCCAGCATGCAATGGCCGTGGGAACCTTGGCACATGTAGATGTTGCAATGGAAATGCCACTGCCACACAATGCCTGGGAGACAGTGTAGGGGCATCGAACCAAAGGAAGAATTTCCATGTGTTTGCCACCAGGCGCGAGGGTGCCGCTTGTGTTCAACTGCGGGGTCGCCTTTATCTTTGTGGAGGCTTGGATCTTACCTGAGATGAAATATCATGAACTATTGAACTGAAGAATTGAATTGGTTCTGAACATGGATTGCTTGAACCTGGCATGTACTAGTTTACTTTCCACAGATGACAGTCTCCACTTGAGGCTTTTCTGGGACGCACTACCTTAGCAAGGCTGGTCATGGTAAAAATAGACTAGAAACAATCACATTGCAGCTGGATGGAGCGCATCTACCTGGTTCCGATGTTTGCACCAATAGGTGGAATACTTTGACTTCACACACGGACGCTGGCAGTTCCTACCTGAAGACTTTGCTTGATTACCTTGCAATCTTGAAAGGATGTGCATAAAAGCCGGTAGAAATGTCAAAAAAAGTGTCGACACGTACACGCACATCAAACCTGTGCCTTCATGATGAGCTGCACCCCCAAAAAAGTAAACTTGCTAACTTGCACTGATCCTATGGAGAGGGCTGCAACTTGTAAATGCCCGCTGACCTTACCTTAGGAAAGCTCCTGCCCTTCAAGAAGGAAGGCTCAACGGGTTACTGCCATCCAAACGGCCGCGAATGTCCCATGTGGCACAATGCATGTACAAGTATCAATTTTCGAGATGCATCTTTGGGTATCCGATGAATGTGGATGCAAATTTCCTGATGCAGGAACACTAGACAATGCCAGCATGTAAGAAGTAGGGTTTTCAGATGTTTTCAGTCCTTTTGTTGCTGTGCATGAGGCATTGTGCAGCTGCCTCTCGCCTAGGTCCAAAGGTTCGGGACTTAGAGTTTTTTCCTGTTGGAAATGCCATTCACAGACGGTGCCCGCAAGAAATCTCTGTTGTGGCAGACGAGGTTGTGATCTGTGGCGGACATCAAGGAGCCCGTGTGCCCTTGACATAAGCTCAGTTGTGATCCACTAGCAGCCAAGGGGCATGACATCAATTCACTCTGAAGCAAATGAGTGGACAATAGATGCTAGTTTCAGTAGAAAGACTTCCTGAGTGACAAGGCTGTTGATTAAACATCAATAAACCGTCTTAGACCAAATGATCATGAAGGAAAAATATATATGGAAATATTGGTACACAACTGCTACAGTAGATCGCAACAGACTGAAAAACTCATAGGTATTTTTAGGTGGTCCACTTCCAGGCACCTTCCGGATGATGTAGGTACTTCGTTCAGTGGAATGCTTGGATACTCGTGATGGTGCTAGCTCCACCTGGCAGAGGCCTTCAATTTGAAAAGCAGTCGAGGTTGAATCAAAGTATCAGTGTATACCATGTTTCTACTTTGGTCAAAGTGTACATTGAAATTCATTGGACACTTTTGGATGCATGGAAGCAGCAGAAAGGCTCCCCCCTATGAGTATCAAACGCAAAGAAGCGGCCATTGCTGCAGTCGGAGGTGTGGTGAACTGTGGTGATTTGTTTTGGATTTGATTGCAACTGCCCCTTGTCCAAGTTCGCACCCAGATCTAATTTGGTCATTGGTTTCATACACTTTTCGGGTGTATCTGTTGACACGCCGAATGGCAACAGCAAGCAAAAGCGAATCAAGGCAATGCGTTGACTATACATTGATTTTGGTCCAACTGTAACATCAAATTATCATTTCGCACTGTGTTTTTCATTTGGACAAAAGTCGTCTCATTGTTTGATCCTCACTGGACCGCAGAGGCCAGCTCTTCGTTTTTGGTGGGTCGGACAAGGCCGGGCAATTTTTCCATGAGAATGTCAAGCCCGCTTTTGAAATGAATGCCTTGCCATATCTTGCAATTTGGATGTGTGCCAACCCTGAGGAATGATACTTCATGAAGTATTATGAAGGAATTTGTCTAGCATGTTTTTGGTTCCGGTCAGCATGGTTGATGTAGCTTTGTAGGAGAGTTGTTTGCAACAAGCAGAGTACTTTGATCCTGAAAGTTCGCATCTCAATCCAACACTGTCCGGGTCGGCTGAAATTGGCGAATTGCAAGATCATGATACACTTCTGCAGAATTTGTATGTAGGAACACCACCCAAAATGACGATCCAACATATTCTGACTTCCGAGATATTCCCATCCTTTAGGGTTGATATGGGTTGATGCATGTCCAAACATAGAACCCGGTGAAAAAGGAACTGCATTGACGTACGTATGCCACAGTATGCCACTGTTGGTATAATTCTTCCAATCTATCCTGTGTATTCAAAAAGAATTCTACAGTAACATCTAAAGAGATGGCCGTGGGCCGGTTTCAATCCAAGTGTTCGCTCTGGACAAAGGACTCTGGATCAGTAGTCTGCCCTTCCCTTACATTCGGATGGAAACACTTTTTGGTAGCCGAGCTGTCAAGAAAAGGAAGACAATTTGCAATTGGCATCGAGTGCTATGAATAGCTTATTTACTGCTTGGTGAGATACATTGGACAAGTTTCGTCCTGGTCCATCCTGCCAGAATTTACATCATTGCCCATATGTGAAGATGAGGATTGCGTCGTAAGTCAGCCACGACATCAACTATCCTGTATGCACAGCGAGTGTCGGCTCAGCAGACAAAGCAAACAGTCAACCTTTGACTTTTGGCATGAAGGAGTTCCAGTGTTTTTCACCAAGGGGCCAAGGGGTCTTAGTACACAAATATTTTGGTTTTTATATGAATGTAACTCGAGTTACTATTCTATGATTTTATCCAAAGCTCTCAAGGTTAGGACATTCCCAGGTTTGAGCCAAAGACTTCTATGAGAAGCCGTTGTCCCTTGAGATATCAGTAGAAAACCGTTGTTCCCGTGTTGTCCTGAATGTGATGGACGGATTCATTCGCCGATGGCCACTGATGGGCACTTGGATATACACTTGTGGGCTCAAAATCCACTGCTTCCTGATGCTCACCGTGCCCTGGGCACATATCGAAACATACCCAAGTCTCACTTCAACGGAAGACACCTTTACTGGAACGACCAAACCTCCCACTTGTTGGTCTATTTGCGACTTGATCGAAGAGGTTGCTGGACTATATGCAATTGTTTGGGACACTCGCCTTTTTTGAAAAGCAACAGGCTAGTGGCAAGGTGTTGCCGATCTATTACCGCAACTTATCTACCTTGGAAGACGCAACGAACCCTTTGGCACAATCATGCTAGACGCTTTTTGACTCTGCCCCTGTTGGCTGGCAAACAATTCTTTTTCAATAGCAGCCAAACTTTTGAAGAGGTGCTGGCAGAATTTGCCGCAGAGCCTCCAAAGATTCAAGAGAGGTTGCAGCTTTCTTCATATGGAGCTCGGCCGTTGGAAACCAATTTTTTCATGGCTGATGTAAGCATGAAACTGGGGTTACTAGATCGTCCACCCTTAAATCTGTGGACTTTAGGCACATACTTCTACCAGACACAATTTTCACCTGCACACTCTCCGTGCTGGGGGGGTGGATATGCACCGCAGATTTGTTGTGATCGGCGCATTTCTGTGGAACGTCTTTCATGGTGTTTTGGACAAGTGGTTGATGATATCGTTGAGCACTGCTGTGGGCGATATTTGGAGCACCCTCCACCTGGTGCAGTGCCAGAGTTGCCAATTGACCCAGCAGTCTCCCAGATTTCGGTACAGATCTTCTTGCAGAGCTTCCATGGGGATCGCTTTGCCTTACTGCCTTTTGTGGAGTCGGTCGAACGATTTTGGCCCAAGAAATGGAGGTCCAAAATCTTTATGGCTGTGGACAATGTCACTGCTGATCGCCAGTTGTGCGAAGAGATTTGGCCAAGAGTGATATGTATCTACACGCCAAGCCTTCCCCGGAAGCTTTCGGTCATTGACTCCATTGAATGGAGTGGGCGCAATGTTAGTGAAAGGTATCATAAGCAGCTTTTACAGTATCACTATTGGCTTTCTGATCTCTACATCGCAGAGCATGTCGATCCCCCAGATTGGGTAGCTTGGTTCGATGCCGATGTTGTGATCCACACGCCACGAGTGGAAGAGCTGTTGATGCACGGGTCTCGGCCCGTACTATTTGCTCGCCGGACACAACAGAACTCGATGGAAACGATGTCTTTAGGTTTGGATTGGGTGGGTGAATTTATGGATACTTTCCCCCAGCTGGTTCGACCAGCCCATTTGCAACACTTCCGTGAATTCATTCAATCAAATTTTGAAGGAGCCAATTTCCTGGAATCTTATTACACCTGGCGTGTTGCGATTGAGGAAGCTGCGTTGGTTCATGGCAAATCTTATGGTTATTTAGCAGAGTCTGAAGGACCTCAGAGTTCATTTCCCGTTTTTCTCTACCATTTCCATCATGATGCCTTCACTTGGGCCTTGGAGGATAGTGCTTCTTTTGGACTCCCCTTGCAGGATACATGTCTTTTTTTGCGTGTCGCTAGTCATGTGAGTCCCTGGAAGCATCAAGTTAGACATGGGAATATTTCTGACTTGATGTATAAACGCCGTGCAAGACGTTTGATGCAACTCGGAGAGAGGAACAGTGGCGTGCTACGAGTAGCGTTGCTTAGTGCAAACTTTGATCCTAGAGCCACGTGGAGTCAGCGCAGTTCAGAACACTGTTTGGGACGAGATCGGGCGACGTTGATGAGGAAATTCTTCCAAAAAAGGTGTCAATGGAAATTTGGAAAGGAGGTCGGAATGGATGTATGTATGCTGTATTGCATACAAGAATGTGTTGACAAATATGTTGGCTAAATTTGTTGCAGCTAATTTGGTTTCCATTTAAAAGATCCAACTCCCAAGTCTTCGTTGAAAAGTTGTTGACAAGTCCTGGGACAACACGTTGACACCCTCTCTCTCGAGTTTGCGCTGCTAATAGCGGGACCACGACCCAGAAAGTATGAAGGACCCATACGGAATTTCATGTTCCTCAAACCCTTAAAGATATATCGCAACCACAAATCTATGCGGACCCACACATTATAGGGACTACAGATGCAATGTTGAGCCCCAAGAATGTACCACGACTTCGCACTGTCTCGAGTCCAAAGTATCAGACAAGTGGATGAAAGTAAAGATAGGAAGTAGAAAGCTCAACGAGCTCGCACTTCCAAAACCTTCTCGAGCTTGAGGTGGTTCTTGGCACTTGCTCCCAGACATGTCCTTGCCCAAAGGTTTGTGTGCAGATGGGCAAGGTTCCAACAAAATCATTTTGCACTCCATGAACGTATATGCAAAGAATCTAGCAGTGTTCAAATAATTGAAACCAGCACTTGAGTCCCGTCTCAATCTATCGAATTCAACAGGAATTGACAAGCAAATTTTGCAGCTGTTGCACAGAGTTGGTTTGCAACTTCGCTTTGAGGTGCAGCAAGCGCAGGGCTGCATCTTCAGCTGTTGCTGCTGGACAAATCTATATTATAGGCGGAACATGGAGCAGAAGACAAATTTTGCACTGACTCTGGTATCTCTGCGAGGAACTGGCAAAAGTTATGATATTTTGGATACTGGCCAACAGTGTAGAATTACTTGAAGGCAACATCTCCGAGCAACAAATTGACATAGTGATGCAGCGACTGAATGCTACTTGTAGCACCATGTTTGACATAGAGTCTCGCAATCTGTGTTGAAATCTTTCAGTGTGAGTCCTCAAGAAATTCTTGTGAATTGACCGTCACATACGACATACGTGACACAAGGCGGATCAGACGGCCACACCTGTCACCAATCTGTAGAATGTCGTGACCCCAGATTTCTGCTGGAGATTTGAAGGCCGAACACGAACTTTGACGCAATCATGAAGTGCCTTTTCCATCCACTTCAATTGAGTGCTTGCAATTCGTGTCAAATCTTGGCTATAAGTATGGCAATCCACAGGAAAAACTTTGAGCAACGACAAGAAGTCCGCTTCGCTGAGGCTTTAACGTTCTGAAGAACAATTGGCAGCCGGTGACAGTCCCAGTGGGATCTCGAGTCTAGAGTCTAGAGGGTATATCATATCAATGTCACAGCTTTTGTACTTCTTGGTACCGCACATCTAGGACATTCTTGGTGGTGCCTTGTATTATTTCCGAATACTAGATAAACGCGTAACTTGATCTAGAAGGTACGACCGATCCATACCTGCATACTTGTTTCCGTCTTGTTGTAGGAAGACAAACACATGTTGAGAGGCACACTTGCACCTCCTGTATGGAGTCAGAGGGAAGTCAATACTTGTACTGAGTACCTATCAAAGTGGTTTGAATCACACAGTAAACCTCGGTCAGTCAAGACTCCACACCCATAGGAGAGGATTTTTCTGAACATGAGCAGAATTTTCAACTGATATTCAAACCCTATGCTGCTGGGTTGTAATATCATCCTCGCCATCTTTGCTGCGTTTGTCTTTTGGCATTTCCGCTGTATCTTGATTGCCATGTTACACGTTTCAATTCTCAAAAGTTCTCAGCCTCGTTCCCACGCAACGTGCAAGAAAGATCATACAATCAAAATGGAATTGGAATTAGTTTGATCCTGTGTGCTTCTATTCTATAGTATGATCTCACCCAATACTTTCATACACTCTCAGTATAGTTTGGTCACTGACTCTGTTGTTCCAAGACCTCAAAGGTTGGGCCAATGTCTGAGGGCCGCAAAGCGGCTGCGGCGGCGACAATTATGAGCTAAGCTGGCTCCAGATCTCTGCGCCAACCATGACTGCCCATGGCCATGAGATGACCAGATGATGCAGTTCCATGTTGACAGTGAACAGGCGACATAGGCTCCATGAAATGATTTCATTTTTTGCTTGGGAGATTGTGATGCCTGCTACATCGCCATAGGTTATATATCCCGGTCATCCGTACTGGTTCAAGCACCCAGACTTTCCTTGATGGTTACTTGACTAGTTCGATTCTTTGCATTCCTTGTCAGATATGATGTGTCACAATAGAAGTGCTCCACAACCTTCCACCAACTCTACAACTCTGTAGTGAAGGAGCCATAAGGAGCCCTGCTATGATAACACATGATTACAACATCCCGTATGATACCGTGGACATATTTTTCGTGCTGGCCAGCTCGGCCAGGGCCAGCTCTTGACTCTTGGCACTCTTGGCACCTTGAGCAGTTTTCTGCACCATTTGAGAATATTTGAGATGCATCTGTGCTACGCAAAAGGTCGCCTTTTGCACAGGCACAATCGGCTTTGTAAACTGCATTTTGTATCAGCGGTGCCCAAGGCACTCGGCTTTGGATGGAGTCGAGGAGTTGGCACTTTCAAGTGTAAATGACAAAAAACAAAAAGACAATATTAAATAATCATATGATATAAGTATATCTACCGTAATTATTTCACTATATCTCTATATCCATCAATGATTCGATTCTTCCATTTGTGATGGAGTGAGATTTCATGAGCTTTCCGGCATGGGTCGGGAATCACTCTGAGTTCATTGTGAGTCGTTTGATTTGGCCTCCTCCTTGGGATGAAATGATTTCGTTGGTATCTCTAGCCCGCTCCTCAGGACTCAGCTGAATGGAAAGTGCCAAGTTGGTGGCTGTTGTGTAATGGATCTCCCGAAATTAGTCATAGGTATGCGTGGTTATTATGCAGTCTTGGGATATTTTGATATATATAGTTGGTAGTGAGTGCTTCTGATTAGATCCACCGATTTCCACCTTTGAACTTTTTTCCTTGGTGAATTCAGAAGGCCCTGAAACAGTGGGGATGCCATGGTTGTGATATGTTGTGAACATTTCAGAAGGCAACTCTCTATTTCAGCAGAGTTAAATGAGTCAGATCTTCCGGCCATATGATGCCATTATGTACAGTTCCGTGCAGCCAGATGTGCTATTTAATGACCACCTCGAATCTTCCGGGTTTGCATGCTTTGCATGCCTTGATATGCCTTCTACTTGCCCTTTGGAAGCCAGTGGCCTCAGCTACTTGGCTACACTGTAGGAAATTCAGAGGGCTTGAACCTCAGATTGCAGTCGAATCCGTTCCGTTCCGCCATTGAAAAGGCAGTGGGCAAAAGTCGTGCAGAAAAAAGTTGTGAGGCTTGCTGCATCTGGGTATTTTGTCCACTTGAACCCAAGTACTTGTCTTTTCATTACGTATTTCGAGTGTGTAGATACTGGGTCGCTCGTCGTAGGCGGCACACTTGTTTCCAACATGGAAGCACTGAGTGGTGACCCAATTTTGAAGAAGGCTTTGTCGCCCCTTTAAGACTGATGATAACAAAATAGACAACATATAGATATGTAAATATAGAACATGCGTAGTGTTGAGAAATATAGTAGTCGGCAAGAACGGCCTGAAAAGATTTTACCAAGGGTTGCTTCTGGAAGGACCTTTTCTTACAATCCCCTCTCTAGCAAACCTGTTTCAATGCTGGGCCACAATCCGCCATGGTGTTGACGGGGGAATTATGCAAAGGGTGCAAACCCTAACCGATTGTGGATTGGTTTTGCACTAAAAAAGGATAAAAAAGGTGGATTTTGGCAGTTGGATCTGGCATGTCACATTTGTATACATTTGTGCGATGGGAAGCTCTGGCTTTGCAGGCGACACGGAACGAGCGCTAAATGAAGCAGAAGAATCTATCAGTTGCCAATTACGCGTGGATTGGCAAGTGATAGATGAATGCCACGCAAGAACCATGATACATCACTTACAAAGACTGCAAACAAATCCCGTTTTTTTTGGCCTCCCGAACACAGTCTTTACAGGGCCATGATTCAACCAGCTTCACTTTTGCTACAGTTTCACATGCCATACACTTTACGAATGGTGCACCACTTAGCTCAACTTGCCGATCTTTCGGCTACAACATGCTAGCAGTGGCGAAAGTGAGGGACACATCCACAAATTACTTCACTAATCACATTGCAATGCATCTCACTACACGATTTACAAGACTTTGTTTGGCTGCGTGACTGTGCCGCGTGTACCTTTTCACCGCCTGTCATGGGGTCTATGGCCTCAGCAGCAAAGGAAGACAACTGGGTGTCAAAACATTTTGATTTCGGATGAGTTTTGTGCCAATTTGGTGCGGTGCTGTAGGTAAGCAGAGTTTGAAACGAAACGAAACTGGGGACCTAACTGTGCTGTTCAAGCCCAGGCAAACGGCGGCCGGTCTAACGTCAGCTGAGGCGCTGAGATATTGAGATTCACCATGCAAGACCGTGTCCAGGTAAAGACATACCAGACCAGTGAGCTGGAGAAAAATCAATCCAGATCCAATCATATCCAATCCAGACTTTTTCAATTCATTACGTATGTATGCATGTGTCATATAAATGATATTGTGGGGTTGGCGGGCGAACAACATCAGGGCAATTTTTTGCGCACATCACCCCATATACATCAATTTTCTCTGTAGCTGGGCCGTAAGGCACTGATGCTTCCAGTTGAGCATGTTAAGAATTTAAACAGGTCGAAGACCTTCCAGCACCTGAAGAGTCAGGAGAAACTTTTGAAGCTCTGAAGCTGGGATCTTGATGTGAAAAACCAGCTTCCAGCAGATTTTTTGTGAAAAGAGTGTTGTATCATTAATGCATTTACTACCAAGAATGCCAGATCTAAGATATTCTAAGATCATGTCCTGCCACGAATATGAGGACCAACAGTTGAGAAGCGTTCTATTGAAAAACGGGACCTGAACTGTGAAGAAGGGGCTTTTTGGGTTTGTGGAGGACCTCGAGAGGTCCGTCAAGATGGCTACCTACCACAGGCTGCGGAAGTTGGTGTGAGTTGCAAAGGGTCATCATTATTTTAAATAGCAATCGGATCTGATATTCATTTCAATCATGTTCAATCTCCAGCTGGAGTTTTTCACATGATAAACACATGGCTTTTTATAAAGCTTTTTCCTGGTGTTTTTTATTAAAGGAACAATCTTCTCTCTGCAATGCTTTCCCCGTAGCACTGGACCACAGCCCGTCTTGAAGCCTTCACAGACCAAAGCCACGGCTCCGAAGCTGATGTCAGTGGAGGGAATGAGCATGGCACCCAACTATCCAGTCGATACGCTGTGACAATGAAACCTTGGAGAGTGTGATGGCTGTGATTGTGTTGGATGCAACTTGAAATATCGAAAGCATACTTAGAGCAGAAATTGAGATGCAGCTTGATTTGAATCAAGGCCCTAGCAGTAGCAGTAGAAGCAGGGGTGTGGGTGGCAACCTCAGTAGTCATTGATTGGGGATGCAAATCTACAGTTGACAGTTGCATGCAACAGACAGACTTTGCATGTAAATATGCCTATACATGTCTATACTCTAGTTGCTATTTGATTCACACGAATTTGTCAAGCAATTACCTTCAAACAATGGCATATCATGGTATAGAATAGTTCGATAGCGTTTAGTGGCTTGCTAGGTGATGACAGGTCTCAGAAACGTGATGTTCTCGAACGGGCACTCTTTCGACATGCAGCAGACAATGCATTGTCCATCATTAGTCTCAACCAGAAAGCAGACTGAGATTCAGAACTTCATCCAATATGAGGTGAGTACAGACCGAAACACTTTAAAATTTTTCACCCTTCGAACCTGTTGGATGTTGATTGGTGGCCAGAGTTTTTGAGGCTTGGAGATTCAGCAGTCACAGGCTGATGCCCTTCTTCTTTTTGCAGCACCTCAGCAAAATGGTGGATGGGCATAGATGGGGGGCTTTTTGCAAAAGTTCATGGTGCAGGGACTTCCCTTCGGCCCCCAAGTTTTGCCAAGTCTTGGAGATGATTGTTCAGGAAGTTGTCGTTTTTTTTGAATTTGCTAGTACCAAGGAACCTTTCACCAACTCAGATTCAATGGTGCAACACTGTAATTGCAGTCTCATGTTCAAACTTCATCAAACTTCCCTGTTTCAACGAATAATCCAGGGCTTAATCCGGATCAAGATAAGTATGGCATTGCCTTCCTGCTGTCGGTGCCGAGGAGCAACAAATTCAAAATGGCCGGGACGACAGTTGGATGGCGAACCGTGAGGCTTCTGAACTTGGGGAGGGCAAATTGGTAGTCAAATTAGTGTGATGGACGGATCAATCAATGAATGAATACCATACAGCAAGTTAGTTTCAGCACTTCAGACACCTATGAGATTGCTTTGCGCACATGTTTGGTAAAGATGATCGTAGTCAATCTAGCCGCAGTCTTTTTCTTGGGGCCTGAAGCGACATAGCAAATTGGATTTCCTCACCAGTGATGAAATGGGTATGCTGGCATGCTGCCCTATTCTTCAAGCCACTGTACTACAAGTCGATTATGGGAGTTAGAAGACCAGGCAACCAGGCAACCAGGCTAGTGCAAACCAGTCCAGAATCTGCAGGATATTGCCTGCTGCAATCCTATCGTTTGCTCATTTTCCCGTGACGGAGGTTGCTCCCGCAGATATTTGCCAGATCATTGCCAAAGGCAAGGAACATAGAGAAAGGTAAAACGTGACCGTGGAAACAAAGGCAAAGGCAAAGGGGGGCACATACTCGAGACACAATTTAACAGTTCAACATCTACCGTACCAAGCTGCGAGTTTAGATCCTCGCAAATGCAAAGCTGGACTGACTCGCAAGATCTCGCACGCACTTTCACCGCAGATGTTGTTTTTGTATGTTTTTGTATCTTCAACTCCGTGGGGTGCTACGGGTCAGCTGAACCCTTGGAAGGCTATTTGCAGCGGAGGCAGTTTGGTGAAGCCAACCATTGGATCAAGAAGGTGCCGAGAGCTGGCAAGCAATGAAATCATCGGATCACCTGCACAGCATGTCATTCTTTCAAAAGAAACAATATGTTTTGGGTTTTGGATGGTTTTGGAATTGGAAAACCGCCCACATTGAAGATGTCTAGAGTCTTCATGGTACCACCCTACTGTGAATCTTCCATTGCAGCACCCCTGCAGAGGTAGGGAAGAGAATGACAAATTCAAGATTCAAAGCTTGGCACCATATTCTTGAATGGCTGCTTTGCTATTGCAATCCTTGAATTGAGTGGCAGTTTGCATGTTTGCTTCGGCAAGTTCTGTACACTAATCTCATCTCACAAGTTGTGGCATCATGGTGGCATCTCGATGTGTCTTTTTAACTACTGTAGTCCTTTGGAGCGGACTTTGTGGACGTGCTGTTTCTATTCAAATTGTAGCCTTCCATCCACCTCTCCCATGCGCTATAAGTTGGAGGCAATAACGTATGCGCCTGAGAGCAGAACCCTCAGAGAGGCAAGAGCTCACCTTATGACATTGTGAATTTGTTTTGATGTTGAGAGCAGTTGAAAAGCATCTAATATCTGGGGGGAAGTTGAGTCCTAGTTAGTTTTGCAATGCTCAGATTTTTGTCTTCTATACAGTCCGATTGTCTTTTCACCATTTATATTTCCAATCTACGCCTTTGCTCTGCCACTCTCGTATGAACGTACTCCTCTCCGGATCTACACATGTTAGAATCATTGGAGGTCTGGAGATCAATGGATCAATCATTGAGTGTTAGAGGCTGACATTAGAAAGACGTTTCTTGTGACGCAGGTGCAGCATTTGCTGCAGAAAGGGGCCTCAGCTAGTCCACAGGAGAGCCATGTCGTTCCCAAATGTGACCAAATTATTTGAGCTTTGGACAGGAGTTCGCTTCCCGGATGTTGCATAGCACAGTGCTTGACAAGCTTTCTTCAGTACTGACTCTCAAGTTCAAAGACATGAAAGCATTGAATCTACTCTGGCACATGTCAGATGTAATTTTAATGTGTGTGTGCAAATGCTACTGCAATGAACATCAATAATACATAGACACAGGGAGCAGCGTGCCTAGATACTTCAGTGAGCAACTTTTGATCATCAGTCTTTCCTTGTGAGGACATCATCGACTTACTAGATCGGAAGTGCAGCAGCCTGTTTGTGTAGGGTGGCAACAGCACCTGCTCACGTTCGATGTGTCAATTGTAGAATTGCTTGATTTTTTAAATGCCACTTTAAGTTTAGCTTCACTCATGGCGAATCATGGCGAACTTGCAGTGATGTGAGTAGGAATTTGTAGCTAGCAGCTTGTGCTTGTGTGGTTGTGTCCTGCCTGTTGCATGATGTTGTATATCTTTTCTATATTTTTTTCCTCCTTTTCAGATTGTAGGAGAGATTCTCACTTCTGGGCCAAATGCCTTTGACACTGAAGCCATTCTGGCTCCAGTGAACAGTTTTTTTTTGTGTTTTTTGTTTGAGCTTGTAGGCCAACACATTGAAGGGAAGACGTGGAGAGAACGCGTTGAAGCAATGCAACACAATACGACTGAGGTATACTTCCGTGGCATTTACAAATATCAAATGGTTTTTCAGGCTCATGTGGCAATGGCAGGGTTTGTAGGCTTGGTATTTCGTTGACTTTCGTGGATTCTAAGATCAACTAGAACGTGGCTGAATAATTTTAACTTGCTTCGAAGTGGCTGCTACTGGGTGTTGCAGACCACAGACCCAGGCAGTGGTATTGGCGGAGGGTTCTTAGTTTGAGTACAGGAGCATCTACTGGCAGATCTTTCAATTTATTTCAACTTCATCATGAAAGATGTGAGATGGATTTAGGACTTCGTGGAAATTCAAGAGAAAGATACTGGTGCGACCAATTACTGCTTCTTTTTGTATTGAATCGTAAGTTGGACCATTCTGTTCCTGATTTGGTACTTATGTAGGACGAAGCGGGTCAGGCAAAAAAGATGTCTGACCACGACTGCAAGCAGCTTTATCTTGCAGTGTATGCTGCGTAAAATTGATAAACCGATGAGCACGTCTTTCTCTCATGTATACTTCAATCTGGCCAGATACAGAATGGACTGCTTATCTACACTAGGTCTAATAAGGTGACTAGATTATGCGCTAATCCATTGGAATCACTGACTCGCAGGTCATGGATTTTGTTTGGGCCTCAGCTGTTTGTTGTGTTGGTTTGGCCTTGAGTTTGAAAGCAACGAATCTGACAGCATTGTAGGACTTATTCGCAACAGATCGACAATATCACAAATGTGCAGGCTTTTGTCTAGTCACAGCATGTCAGAGCAGAATGTCTCTGCATTTTGCTTGTTTCCTCTTCAGTCCTTGCCACTCGAGTTTCAGCCAGTGCCAATCTTTCTTTCAGCTACAAACTCAGGTTTCGTTAGTAACGCAGGGTGGCCTGCTTTGGAAGGTGCAACTTTTCATCGATTTCTTGTTCTTTCAGAGGATAGTGGAAACGTCATGTCAATGTGCCTTTTAGGTTTGCAACAGAATGCCTCTGCAACCATAACATAGCATTCAATATCTTTCCTATGTACATTTACGGCTTATAACAGACGGCATTGATTTGATAGCAGGTACCACAGGGGAGAAACGAGTGCAAGAGACGCGTCTTGAGGGTGTTTCTCTGCTTGCAAGGCTTGGGTTGCTTGTCACTATGAGAGGAGGTTAAAGCGTCTGGGCCCTCAAATCCTGTTGTTGTTGTTGTTGTTGTTCTTCTTGTTGTTGTTGTTGTTGTTGTGGTGGTCGTCGTCGTCGTCGTGGTGGTGGTGGTGGTGGCGGCGCGGCGGTGGTGGTGGTTGTCTTTTGGTTGCCGTGACAGCCGACTCATTTTTTTGTCCTCGAGGTCAGGACTATCTGTGCGGACCTCAGTTAACGATTGTGCATCAAGCCGTCAAGCCCTTATGTCAAGGACTTCAATCTGGGTGTTCTAAGGAATGCGGACGTAAAAGGACTTTGCAACTTTATCATGGACAACATTGGCTGCCATCTCAGTGACGGCTTGCAAGGAATGGGAAAAAACCGGTTTTGATTTCACAGTGTTGAATGAAAGCAAGTCTCTACTGTAGCCGTAGCCTGTTTCTCTATGGCTTTCCTCAACAAGCATCATCCATATCTGTGGAAACGCCATCTCTGTTTTGGGTTTCAAGTGCCCTCAGGCAGCATCCCATTGAGATGCTTAGGCTCTTCCGTCTGGAGTTTTCCAGCGTAAGGGATCACTTCAACTCATAGGATCTTGGGATTGGACAACGATGCAATGTCAGGAACAGTTCACACCTCTCAGGTTCTCTGCAAAACCAGCCACCTGCAAATACGTTCAGTTCGTTCAGTTGATGATATTGTGCATTTCCGAGAGATCATGAAAAGATGAAGATGAGAGAGAGAGAGAGAGGGAGAGACCAAAGAGCGGGCCCAGATGCATCAGATGCAGCGGTGGCAGGTCATTTGATGCTAGGCATTCTGAGGCTGTTGCTACGACAGGCTGGCCTTTTATCCCCGACATGAAGATCTGGACTTCAATCGTTTGTTAAGTTATACTGATATTTTCAAAAACTTTCATCATCTTTTCATTTCATCATCTTTTCATTTCATCATCTTTTCATTTCATCATCTTTTCATTTCATTTCATTGGATGTTTGGATACTCGTTTTGTCATGTTGCACATCTTCCATCAAATTTGAATGTGTGTGTGGAGGCTGGAGACTTGGAGACAAAGGCAGATGAAGCCGGGAGTCCATGGGTTCGGACAGTATGCGTGGGGTATGACGTAGTGTCTATGATATTGTCACCAGTGTGACGCAGAGGGAGTTTGAACTCTAGTGGCAACTGTTTTCATGGCTTTCGATGCTTTCAAACAATTGAAAATCATGCGCTGATTTGCTCACATCCGCAATGCTGTACACCGAAGTCGCAAAAACGGATGGGCGGCTAGGGGAGGAACATCACTGGTGACTTTGGTTTTGTGGTTTTGCATTATGTTTTTTTTGTTGGTTGATTTGTTTGCTAAATGTCATGGTGTCATCGGATGCCGGGAAGGGGCAGGGTGAATGTTTGAAACTTTTGCTGGGTCTCTTGAGACGTGGTGGCTGAATCATTAAACAAGACTGGGAGAAGCATCCAATAGATTTAATAGATATGAAGTAGTTCTGCATAGTTGCATAGTCATATCGAGCTTTATTTTTCCAGTGTGTATTTTTTGAATTGTTAACAACTTTCCAAGGGTTCCACTAAGTTTTTCTCTTTGCATCACCTTTATCAGTATCAGTGGATGCTTTGTATAAGGCAGTTTTTTCATGTTTTTTCTGCGTCGAAACCCAGGTCAGAACCGCCCTTCTCTTCAGCTTGTCAACAGGTGCGCAGCATTGTTGCAATTCTCAAAAATGGAAACATGATTTAATGTCCATGACGCATGTTCATCTTTAAGCCTATCTTGCTTCTGTTGGACATCCACATGCAAGCATAAAACCAGTAACCAGTGCTTACTTGACTCTTTCCAGAACTGTTGACTCTTCTTGCAAAAGCACCTGGGCAACGAACAAGTGCCTGACTGCCTCGCCGATAGCATGCTATTTAAGTCTATCAGTCTTTCAGTGTCCTTGAAGTAATACAGAATCATTAGCAATACGGAACTCACTCATTCAACTAGCACATGTGGGATGCAACGCAATCATGATTGGCATTGTCATACCACAACACTGCAAAAGTCAACATTCATCACTTAACGGCAGACGTGCTTGAGGACCTGGCCTACCGACAGTACCCACTGTCTCTGCCGCTGTAGGGATCCCTACTGAACTGCTGGCATCTCCTCCATGCTGAACATCTCTGGCACTTTGGGTCTAATGAAACCGTTTCAACATGCAGGAGTCAGGATCTTAAAAACAGTTGTAAATCAATATCACTCAATGACGTACTTTGATAATTATATGATATAGATTATAAAGCTACTTTGAATTTACGCACTTGATTGAACAAAGATGAAAACACCTTGTGCCTTATGCTTCAATGAAATGCAACATGTATAGACCTCCTGTAGATTTAACAAAGTGCTAGGGTGAGTTGGAATACTGATGCGTCCATCTCCTTAGCGCCAAGTCCGTGACACTTCGGCATCCACTGGGAGCAGTTCCTGTTCTGGACTTTGGCGATGTGCCGGGGCCGAGTCCCCAGCCGATTGTGCAGAAATTTCTAGACGCTCATTGGAATGACAAGCAGGATGAACGCGGTAGGATGTTCCCTGGAGTTGTTTTGCCAGAAGACCTGCTGATGATATGCTGAAAATGTTACTCAGGGCAATACGAGGCTCTGAAACCTTTGTGTATTGGTATGACTCAAAATTAGCCAAAGATTTCTTTCAATACCAACAATGATCAGATCTGTCCCAAACTGGTCCCCGCAATTTTGAAACACAATGATATTAACTACATACTATAATTTACTATGTAATCATTCCTTTAATATATGTACAAAATCTCCAGCGCCCAGTAGCCCCCCCTCTCCCCAAGGTATGGTATGGTAGGGTTAAGATATGGTACAATATCAGGTTTCCACGACAAGGAAGACAGAATCACATTTAACTTTATTGAACTATTGTAGAATTCTTTTATGAAAATTTATTTGGTTTTATTTGTTCTATTTTATACAATATACAGCATCATTATATTAGGTATGTAATATCCGAATCATTTCAGCACCATTTTGGGTAGCATCACGAGGCTCGATATGCTGATGGAACCGGAGCTGCCTGACTTAGAGGTGGAGCCAGCTGGATGCCTTGAAGACTATGGGCGGTTGGTTCACCTGAAACTTATGATTGGTTACAGCCAAATGCATGTATTATTATCATGCATGCACATCAGCACATACGGATGTACTAGTATATTATGATATGAATAGGTGATTTGATCTGTATGAGATACAACAAAAATAAAAACCATCTGTAAAAGTAATCTATATCATGTATTAATCATATTATATATTTGCACAGCAGAAGGAAGCAAACCACCACCCCATGTTAATCAACTCGTGGGATGTTTCTCCAGGTGGAGGCCTCCCTAGAAGAAGGCCGCCGCCATGTGGCGCCTTTGGAAACCATTACACTCAGTGAAACGCTTAGAGGCTGATTAACATCCAAAGATTCCACCAGTCAGAAATTTCTGACCTGGAAAAAACGCAGGAAATCGCCATGCAATATGCAATGGCAGCAAGGCATGTAAATTGAATTTTGCTGTCCAGGCTATTGTGTTTGGATTTTGGAGTTGTTTTGTATACTTTTGATGAAGGAGTAATGAGACGGAAGGATTTGCTCATTTTTGCTCAATGACTCAATGATGCCTTGACTAGAGGGTTCCAGTGCTATTCTCTTAACATGTCTTACGAACCCTGAGCAAGGGTATTAGCAAGGGTGTAGCTTTGCATTGTAGCCCCAAAAGCACTAGCTTTAAAGGGTCAACACATGATCAAGGAGCACACAGTGCAGAAAGACTGTGGAATGAACGTGGCCAAAGAATACCAAAGCGGCTGTAGATGAGATGCTGTAGCACAAAACCTCACCTGAGGTTCTGGACCCACTGCTGAGCCCATCGTAGAGATTGATGACTTTGGTGCGCCTAGCCCGGAGGACCGTCGAATGGAAACGTTGCTAATGATGTGATCTTGTTCACAGGATTGTTGGCACTCTTTCCCAGAAATGAAATGCCTCAACAGCTACTTAAAAATGACGTTCCGCGCCTGAAAGGATTTGAAACCTGCAGGTGTCATCTTGCACATCAGCTAAAGTAGATCCAGGTTTGCGCAAATAACAAAGTGGTGTCAAAGTGTGACTTCGATGTGTGACCTCCATGTAATGGTAGGGATCCAGAGATTGAGGATCAAAGATCTATGGCAGCTGTGGGGCAAACTGCTTTGCAGATGGTTCATGCAGCAACCCAGGTGCAGCCAGTACAGGCGGATGCTGCAGACATGTTCAGACATTCACAAGTCATAAGAAAATGAATCCGACTGGACCTGGAATGACATAAGGTATTGATGATATCCAATTCGAAATGGAGGGAAGGGGAACATAAAGCCACTAGCTTGCAAGCATCAGATATTTGCAACGGTCAATCGCATGCGGTGTAAAGTTAGATGTTCCACCGATGATGGTATTTGTGAGTAAGCTGCTTCTTTTTTTTCATGTTTTGTCTACAGGTTTGTTGGTGAGCCACACCCGCCAGCACTTTGTCAGGATGAACCACCGGCGCCAGTTGCAGCACTTTCTATGCAAGTGGAAACTCACGAGGTGCATGTTGCAAGGAACAATGTGAAGTTTTTCTTTTTTCCAGAGCCTCAGGGTTGCAGGAGTTTTCAGTATATAGTGGTATTGCAAGAGGCTGCTCCATCGTTGAAAAGCTGATAGCTAGCAAAAAAAAGATGGCACCTCATTGTTTGCAGCCTACTCACATGGAGTTTTTTGTCGTTTTTTGTTGTTGTGCTTTGATGAATGAAGATGATGAAGAAGAATAACACGATGATTTATTGATATCATTGATTAATAATTGATATTATTGATGATGATGAAGATGATGAAGATGAAGATGAAGATGAAGATGAAGATGACGATGAATAAGATGATGATGATGATGATGATGATGATGATGATGATGATGATGATGATGATGATGATGATGATGATATTTATATTTCATGATCGTGATAATGATGCAGTTTGATACGTTGCCGCTGCTGATGATAATGATGCTGATGCTGGCGATGCTAATGCCGATGCCAGTGGCGATGGTGCCAGCGACCACTCTACTGCGAATGTTTGATCATTTCTGATGACTAATCCTGTTGTTTTTTGTTGTCCTTCTTCTTTTTCTTCTTCTTCTTCTTTCGATCTTGTTATGCCTTGCCTTCCTGAGGAGGTGCCAGAGGGGATCGAACCTCACGCTGACATGCAGATTGTTTGGGCCTGAATTCTCACCATTTGGCTCGAAATTGCCATTTCGTTCCCAGCAATGACTGAAACACGGCCGTCTTTTCACGAATCCCTTGGACTTTCACTTGTGACGCAGCGCTCCACTTCTTATGTACTTTTGCATTCATTTGTATATCGCGTGCATGGATATTCACATCTCACTTGAGGTGCCGAAGCCATCAGAGGCAGATCTGCCACCTGTGGACTTTCTGCTTGGAGCAGTGGCCCCAAAGTTGTGGATCTTGATGGCCCAAAAGGACCTGGGAGAGGCTGCTACCAAACCCTCAAGTCTTTCGCCTTACAGGGCCTTACAGTCTTACCTAGCACATCGTCCCATCGACTCGCTTGTTGCTTTGGAACAAGTTGAATCCTTCAGACAACCAGGCAAGTGTCCTTAATGCTGTTGCCTTTCAAGTGAACCTTGGACCATCCAAGCTTGAGGCATCCTCTCCTGGTTTATCACCTCCGAGATTGTCTCAGTCTCTTTTGGAAGGAGACAGTCCATGCCTCAGTTTGTAGCCGCAGCTTCAAGATTCGTTTTTCTCACTTGATGATCTCATGTCTACAGTCTACAGGTACACCCTGGAAAAGTTTTTTTTGCGATACTACTCTCAGCCTTTTGTGAATACTTCGGGATGTTGTGGTAAGAAAGTCATCCATTTACAACTCCATTTTCAATCGCACCAATCACCAAATCGTTAAAGGTCAAAGACTCAAAGACAAGAGACGACAAGAAATAAGAACCCAATGCTTTCCAACAGACTTCCACTCTTCCTTCACAGGTGATGCCTTGGGAGGTGCTTTGGCAGCTGAGAAGGCGGCTGACGAGGCCGAAGGCTTTGCCCGTGAGGCAGAGGCAGCGGCAGATGAGGTGTCCGCCATTCTGCAGAGCATGAAGGCTGGGAAATGCTGCTCAATCCGCAACAAAGATCATGTTCAAACATGTTGTATGTTGAACACCATTGAACACCTCCTAGAAATTGAAAGGTTGAAATGAAGAGAATGAAGGAAAGCACAGAGATACTATAGGGGACAGCTTGAAGGATGAACTTGAAACAAGTTAAAAGTAGACTTTAGAAGTCTTGCTAAGAGAGGTCCTTACTGTGCTTCCTAGTCACTCTTATGCAACTGGCATAGTCAAACGCCAAAGTCATTTTCACCGGCCAGTTTCCATGCCAGGAATTTAGCGACCTGCCGCCATTGGACTTCCTGTTGAGGGCAGCTCCAGAGGTTCTAGACCTGGGATCCATGCAGAATTTCACAGTTGGAATGTAATAGAAATTCGACTGAAAGTTGATGTAGTTGCAACATGTTGTAAAGACACTGGCAGACATTCTCTTTAAACACTTGCTCTTCGAATCCCCACTCCATATTATAGTCAATAAAGTCACATACCATGTGTGTCTCACAAACAAATAGCACCAGGTGTCCACTTCGGAGGCAGCGATGCAGATGAAAATGCTCTTGGAGCCTCAGAAAGAGAAAGATGTAGGGTTCCCCAAGTTACCTTTTCGCGGTTGTGAAGGCAAAATATCAGAAGCCAACTTCGTAAAGTTAAAGTTGAAGTAACACACTCATCTCACATCTTTTCATAACATTGGAAGGATACTTGGTGAAGGCTTGAGAGGGATTGAGAGTCCACTGAAAGAAAGTGTTCTTTTTTGTGAGATGTAAGATATACCAAATTCTCGGCGTGATGTTTTTTCAACACCACTCCGGACTGGAACTCGACAGAACTATGCCATGGAAAGTCCAGCAGAGCAGATGAAATTGAAAACGCCAAACTGACTTAGTGGTCGAACATACATCCATCCAATTGACTGACTATGGGATACAATGGTTCCATGATGTTCCATGCTATTTTTTAAAGGTCAGATTTCACTGGGCATGGCCTCAGGTGGAGGAAATGCTGGAGGATTTGTATGACTTGGATGTATCCATGGAGGCGGAAGGTCCCAGTGATATCATCGAGGCACCTGAAGCACCTGAAGGGAGGGAGCTGCAGCCACAGGAGGAAGGGACGGAGCTGCAGCAACAGGAGGAGGGATTTGGGATTTGGGACTTGTTTGGGGAAGTTGGCTTGAAAGATGGTGGGTGACGAGATGAAGATTATTCAATTGTATTGTGTTGATGATTCTGGTAAATATATTTGTCTCAAATTTGGGGAAGGCCAAGATCCTGAGCCAACGTGCTTGTGAAGGAGATGCAGATCGTTCCACGTCGAAAGCGGCGTCGTAGATCCATTTGGTTTGATGAGGAACACAAGACAGCGATCCCCCTCGAAAGGCAGCGGGAAGCGGGAGATATCATAATCTTTGTTCATTGGTTGATGGGTTTGGGCGATTGCTCTATTCCTACTTCTAGTGGTTTTTCTATGTTTTTAGCGTCTTCGCTCCTGTCAGTTCGCACTGGTTGTTCGTTTGATTCGAAGTGTGGCGGAACCAGAGGTACGACGACACAAGCAAGATCACTCGTGCCAACCCATGTGAATATGGCATCTTCTTGCCTCACCAGCATCAGCCTGAGAGACTGGAAACCACCATCTTTTTGGCAATATGGCAGAAGTTATGCATCTCAGGTACATGTCAAGTGCAGGTCTGCTTGTTTATTCTTGTACCTTCAAAGAAACATGCAAAAAGACACAAGCATGAAATGACCTGAACGTACTTGAACATCTCGACTCCTGGTGAGAGTTCTCACCTTGGCTCGCTTTCTTCTCTGCCAAGGAGTTACCACATTCGCTTCACGACTGCCTTTGGCGATCTTTGCCCTGTGCTTTGTGATCCGCTGGGGGTCCAAGGTTCTTGGACTTTGCGAAAGCAAAGTCCATGCAGTGCCACAGGATGCTGCAAACATTAAGGAGAGAAAATCCAAGAATTATATGCGATTGCTCTCCATTTTGTGACTGAATGGCCCTCTTCTATTTGGAACCATCCTGCTGAGTGTGTTATTGCATCATCACTTTGTGAGACAATCTAATTTGGTTTCTACTGATTGTCTCCTTTCCTTGTTACTTGTTTCAATGTTGACAGCAGGTTGCGCCGTGCAGCTGATGTTGGTGCCAGGCCAGTCAGAAACGATCAGTGTGAAACCTCAAACTTGCAAGAAAACAATGATTCTTTTCTCAGTGCTACTTGTTCACGATGGTTCTGCTGAAATTGATGTTGTCATTGTATGTCATTGGGCAGTTGTCGTCTTTTCTTGTCTTTTGTTTTTTTGTTGCTTCTGTGAATGATGATGATGATGATGATGATGATGATGATGATGATGATGATGATGATGATGATGATGATGATGATGATTACATATTACAGTAATTGATGACATTAGTTGTTAATTGACGATGATGACATTAATGGTTAGTTGGTGATGGTTAGTTTATAATTACTATGATGAATTGATGAGTAATTGATGATGATGTTGCTGCTGAGGATTTGTCTCTCCGATATATCGAGTATGATTGGCATTTTTCAAAGCAACCATGGAGACTTCGAATCTTTCAGCACTTGAGAGTTGATTGTTTCTTGGGATGCAGCTCGCCCCACATGTGCAACTCAAAGCTGAGTGTTTCAGCTTGCTGCAGAGGCAGAGGATAGCCAGGATCGAGGCCAGCGTCTCAGTTTGATGCTTCGAGGCTCATCGTGTTCTCATTTTTGATTTTGACATATTTTGACCAGTATTGCCTGGGTAGGAGGCTCGCGAGACAGAAGCACCTTCTCCTCCACGAGTGCCTCTTGAGTTTAGTTCCCAGTTTGGCTTTGGGTCAATTTTATGCATCCTAAAACTTGATACGTTGGAATGTGGGAGAACGGTGCAGACGGTGCGAGGTTGGCCAGTGAGGAAGCAGCTGGAGAGTCTGCAGTGATTGCAGCTGAGGTGTCAAAGACGGCAATCAAATATATGCGGAGAAAAACAGACCACATGCAGTGTGCCAGGCAACGGTGCCACCTTCTATGGATCCAGCTGCATCCGCTGCAGAAACAGAGGCGGCATTGCCTAACTGCGCTTGAGAAGACACTGAAGACTAGTGACTGAGGAATCTGTTTAGGTTTTACACTACTTGTGCCAAGATTTTTTATAACATTCCTTTTTGGGTTGAAACAGTCTTTCTGTGGATACTATTTCGGTCTATTTCGGTCTCAGAATCTTCACTTACATGCAGTGGGAGGCAGTCGTGCAGCCATTGCAAGAGGCTGCTGAGGAGCCACCTTCCGCCATGTCAGAGATAGCTTGAGCTATGTCAGCTATGTTTCATTGGTGTTTTCATTGCGTTCCTATTTGAAGTTGGTGTTTTCAAACTGAAGATCCCACCTGTAGGAGGCTCGCGAGACAGAAGCACCTTCTCCCCCACGAGTGCCTCTCGAGTTTAGTTCTCGGTTTGGCTTTGGGTTTGTGTTTGTTCAAACATACACACACACAACCGGACTTGAATTCTATAGAAACTTGGCGCGGCATGGTGGAATGTGGCAGAATGCAGACGGCGTGAGGTGGGCCAGTGAGGAAGTAGCTGGAGAGTCTGCAGTGATTGCAGCTGCAGAGGTGCCAGTGCTGATAAGAGAACAGACCCCTTTTTCGATATACTCTTCAATTCAATCTGATCATCTGTATGTTTAATTAATGCAAGATATGAGCATGTCATAATAATATACCATCTGGATCGTATAAGAAGAGGATATCTATAAACATTTCATTCATTTCACTTGCAAGTTTGATGACATTGCCGTTGACTTGATATTTCCTTGACCTTTGAAAAGTAATATGTGCATTGACCACCCAGAGAAAGCACATGCATACCAGGGAGAGGTGCAAGCTTCATTGGATCTGGCAGCTGACTCTGCAGCAGAGACCGAGGCAAGACATTATTTGCATAGCAAGCGGCTTTTCATAAATCAGCCTTGCTTAGCATGGTCTTCCGTTCTAGTCCAAATGATTTGAGTCTAGTAAGTGCTGATACAGGTGGTGGTGCGGCCCTTGGAAGAGGGCGCCGAAGAGGCTTGTTCGCAGTGGGTGATCAACTTGCTATTCACTCATTTCGGAGGCAACTTGAGTCTTGGCAAAGATTGGGTGTGAATGGATGCATCATGATCGCAGACAGCGACGACCGCATCCTGGCATGGCCATTTTGGTTCAAGTTGGGAGCTTTAAAAGTGTCCTGGGCATGGCTTCGTGCAGCATACAGCTTGGGCGGCTTTGGCCGCTGGCCACTGGCCTATATGGGTGAGCATGCCTTGTGTGACCGCATTGTTGCGTCGAGCGGCTGGCAAGTGACCAAGCAGCTTGGCAGAGGGCAGTATGGCACTGCATACTTGGTCTCTTGGAATGAAGAAACCTGTGGTGAAGCGCGGAAAGGTCAATACAAAGATGGAGAGCAGGCAGTGGCCAAAGTGGTGGGCTTGGAATATCTCCCAGAGCAAGAGCACAACTTGGCCTTCCAAGAGGTTGAGCTGATGCGAGCCTTGAGACATCCACATATTGTTGCCCTTCGGGATCATTTCCTCACCAAAGACAGTCTCGAGTTGATCATTGTGATGGAATACTGCAACAGTGGTGATTTGAGAGGGGAGGTCAAACGTCGCACTCAAGCGGCAGATCTGATTCCGGAACCTCAAATCATGACATGGTTTGTCCAGATGACTTTGGCGTTGAACTACATGCATTGCAGGCATATCCTTCATCGGGACTTGAAAAGTTCCAATGTATTTTTAACCACGAGCCCTAGAGGCGATGGTGAGTTTGATGTCCGCATCGGTGACTTTGGCATCTCTCGTGTTTTGGAGGGCACCATCGATGTGGCTGCAACAGTTGTGGGCACTCCATATTATATGTCTCCTGAAGTTTGCAAAGCCGAACCCTATGGATACAAGAGTGACATTTGGGCGCTCGGCTGCGTTCTCTATGAAATGTGCATGCTGAAGCACGCCTTTGAGGGACAATCACTACTTGGCCTTGTCTACAAGATTGTAAGCGAGACCTATGAACCCATTCCTCCCCAGTACAGTGCGGACTTGCGCTCTTTGATTGAGGACATCCTCGAGAAGTCCTCCTCTAAGAGGCCCAGTGGTCAAGAGTTGATCTCCAGGCCCTACGTCAAACGGTTCGATCTCTTTGGACAAGCAGAAAAAGATGCCAAGGAACCTCGAAATATGAAGGACAAGATTGAACAAATCGATCCCACGTCAGAACCTGTTTCCACCCCACCACGAGCGCAGGTGCCGAAATCCATGCCAGCACCCAAGCCTGAAAAGGTAGTGGAAGCATCACCAGAGGACCCTCCAGTGAGACGAGAATGGCGGGCCCCACCGTTTGTTTCGAAACCAGCTCCTCAGCATTCCTTGCCAGAACACGAGCTGTGTGCACGTGTTTTCCTGAGCCGCGTACGACGTGGTTTGCAAGCAAGGCGGCAGAATTGGCTTCAAGTCGTTGTCAGCTGGTAAGGATTTTAGAAGGCACTTTTTCTTTTCCTTCTGTCATTTGAGTTTCTGAGACCTTCTGTCCCTGTTTTCCGAGTTCCTAACTCTCCAAACGATTCCCTACCAAGTCTAAGACGTCCTTTTCCGCAGAGAAGAAGACTTGAACAATCTGGCCATCAGAGTTGGTAGTCCAGTAATTATTCCAGGCCCAAAACCATATAAATCGGATTTAAGTTCAAAGACCTTACTGGTATGATCATTTTTCATTTGCATCAAATTCAACTTCTCATGGAGCATTGTTCCTCATTTTTCTGCCATAGGTTTATGATCTGACACAGCGGTTCTCAACACCAATTGGAGTTATTAGACTATGAATATTTATGACTGCATATTACTGCCCATTGCTTCCTCACTCTTGAGCCAACTCCTGATTCTTTCGAAGCTTCAGGCAAGCTTCGATCACAAAGGTGATGGGCAACTGAATGAAGCTGAGTTCGAGCGAGCAGTGATTTCCATGGCCCTGGGCTTGAGTGACCAAGAAATTCGTCAGGTCCGGATCTTCTTGCAGGGCACCCAATCTCATGTACATGTGGACATGTGTCTTGGCAGATGGCAAGAAATTGAAAGCGTTTTTATCTATCATGGTTAGATCTGATATTTTATGAAATTTTATGATTCGATTATGATTCGATTTGTGAATTTGAAAGGTAATAC
>DF239972.1:0-30603 GCA_000507305.1 Breviolum minutum Mf 1.05b.01
TGCGCAACATGCCTCACGAAGACAATCCCTGGTAGGTAGTTTGCTGCCCCTGTATTTGCTCCTGCAGAGCGGAGTCCCACCCACATACCAGTTGCAGCCCTCTTGTTTGCCGCACAGCAATAACGGCGCTCTGCAATGGAGATGCGCAGTCGTCTTATTGATTTCGGCGCATAGTCTTAGGATTCCTAATTTACCAGGTCAGTCTTTGAACTCTGCTCTAAATTTGGGGTTGTTGAGCAACATACAATCGCTGGACAGCAACGTTAAAGAGCACCTGTTTCTCATTCGTGTTACTGCATGGAACGCACATGATGCCCTTGTCAGGTTGATGATAAACTGCATTGACATCCAATTAGTGGGTAGCGATCTCGGCTCAGAAAGTACTACAGGGCACTGTCGCCTTTCGGTACTTCAGATGCCCGCAGATGTCAATGCGCGGTCTGCTACCATTAGATTAAGTGAGAGGGTGACTCATGCACCCCCACCAGCGGCGTCAGAGATCCATACTTGCCCTAGCAATATCGAGCTGGGCCGTAAATATGGGATGCCGGCACACCTATGTCAGCATGACGGTAAGCTTTACGTTTCACGATTGGTCAGGAGTAAAGATCCCACAGGGATTTCCCCTTTTGTTATTCTCCATATCCAGGCTGGCATGACCCTCATGGGCCTCATTGGGGCGGTGGCCTGCAGTTATGAAGACCTTGCTGAGTGCTGGGAACACACTCCATGGTGGGTCGTACCTATTGATAAATCATGCACAAGCTCACCTAGCAAGATCTTCCGATCCCAGCATCTGCTGCTTATTCTCGGAGATGATTACTGGCATTTTCGCCTGCGACCTCAAGGAATTATAGAGATGGTCTGTGGGGAGGGGAGCCTCCAGTTTGTTACTACCCTACCTAAAAATGCCAACAAGGAAATCGTCCTGGACCTTCTTGCTGCTGTCCTGCCACCCCCTAACTTGCAATTCCTCATCCGTATGTGGCTCAATGGAGTTGAGGTTCTCAACAAACTCGTAGGGATGACTAATGGGTTTTACCTGCGCATTGAAGTCACTGGGAACTATAGACTAGGGAAAGAAATTCTGCTTACACCGTACAGACTGTTAAGTACGCTCCATGAAGCTCCTCCGTCCATTACACACACACCCAATAGGGAATGCTGTTGTTTCCTGCCAGGACGTGCTTTCTTTCTGGGATGCCGAAGCTTGATTGTTCAAGGCGAGAGAAAAGCCTTCGAGAGCATGCTTCTCTCCATTATTGACCGGTGTTGCCCAGACTTCCGAAGGGATGCCCTATGCATGAGACCAGTGCACTCCTCCTTCAGTGACTTTCAACCTGTCCTTTACCGGGACAGAGACACGGTAGTGGCTGTTCTCTTGAGTCTACCAGTCGACATGGTCACCGTCCTTGTTAGTTTGCACCTGCGCAAACTTACTTTTACAGGAGCTGTATGGATCCGCTCGGATAGCACCATTACATCTTTCCTCTATCACCTAGGCCTGAATCAATTGTGCGGTGTCCGAGGGGAAGCATGCTGGATTGTCCATAATGGTGAACCAGTCCTCTCTGACCAAATGTTCTTAGGACAA
Source organism: Breviolum minutum Mf 1.05b.01 (assembly GCA_000507305.1). Lineage (NCBI taxonomy): Eukaryota > Dinophyceae > Suessiales > Symbiodiniaceae > Breviolum > Breviolum minutum. The sequence continues at coordinate 1,595 of DF239972.1, forward strand.
GGTGATGTGATTTTTGTCTGGCAAAAATACGATCATGAAATGGCTGGATCAACAGTGACCCCTGGGATTGCGAGAGCACTCCGGGGATGCTGAGGTAAGGGGAGGGACCCTTGACTGTAAGAAACTTTTGTAGATTCTGACCTCTCAACACTCTTGTGGTGCAATTTCTAGGGTGCTCGCCTTACATGCAGTGCACCGTCTTCCACTTATGCATGGCTGTGCGCACACCACTGCTTTGGTCACCCTCCCTTTCCCTTGCTGATTTTGGATGGAATTTATTTCCTGAAAAATGCCCGAGCACAATGGAAAGTCTGTTGTCATTGTGGAACACTTTCATCATTGCCAGGACAGTGAACCAATCACTCTGATGGAAACTCCCTTCATTGAAGACGTGTGCAGGATTGACATTATTTGCAAGTCAACCAATAAACCTTGGACCGAGATAAACACAGGGGGTTGTCATCTTCGGGTCCCTACCTTTTTGGTTTGTTACTCCGGGGGCAAGGATCTCGCTGTAGGTCTGCATGTTTTCTCGCTTTTTTGCTCAAAGTCGTCACATGCGCCCTGGTGCTTACTGATCTGGGAGCGGCAGTTGGCTCCTTCCTTCGGATCTAACTGGAGCTGAGGCTGGGCGCTGTTGTCCTTACCTCTTGCCTCCTGCAATATTGTCATTCATCCTCTATAACGCCGAGTATTCTAGATGTACCGGTCTTATGGTAAGAGAATCGTCAGCAGTGAGGCCACAGAAGAAGAAATACTTCATATTCGCAGAGGAACCCTGGATCAAGTTGAGTCGATTGCATTATTAAGAGCTTTTGATCCGGGAGCATGGGTCCGAATTGTCTTTGACGTGACAACAGTTGCCTCAAACCTTAGAGGTGAGCCCTTTGTTAAGTCGGTGCTTCAGTCAGGCCAAACCTCTCAACTCATGCTTGCTAGAACTTTCCCTGACTTGAATAATTGCCTGGTTTCCACTGCTATGGAGTACATCTGTGATTTTCTACGTGGCAATTTCTCAATTGATGTGCCACCGGACTATCTTTCTGTTCACCTTCCGCATGGCTTTCCCCTCCCTGGACATTATTCGCTCTTGGAGCTGGTCTTTCTTTGCGACATTGTTGATGGAGACCTAATGGCATTTCGGGAGGAACGAACTCTGCTACTTCTGCGAGTATGTACCACTGTCCCGATTTCGGTGCTCACACCTGACGGTGCCAGTTGTCTTTCCTAAAAGTGTGGAAAGGATGCATTTACATTTTACCTCGGGGTACTTGCAGTTGGAAGCTGCACCACGTAATGAGCCAAGGTAAAACAGAAGCGGGTCCTTACGCGTGGGAAGTGCACTGCCCTCTTATGGTAACCAAGTTTCACCTGCTAAATTTGCTATTTCGTGACAAAACTTGACGTGTCATGTCTAAAGAGGAATCTTGTCTATCCGTTCAACAGTTTTTGATTTCACCGCAACTTGTTGTCAATCCAGCAGTATGCCCTGATGGCTACACTGGCTCAAGCCTGGCAACTTTGGTTGCCCCTCGGTATGAATCAGTGGGCTGGTCGCTGTTGACCTTACCCACTGGTTGACCTTTGCGTTTTATCGTCGTCATTTACCGGGCCTGGCTGCTGTTAGCCTTAGCCTGGGAGGAATATCTTGTCTCAAATTTGACGGGCCTGGCCGCTGTTGGCCTTAGCCCTTGTCATGGATCCTGAACGTGATGGATACATCAGCTTAGAAGAGGAATCCACCATGTCCCCACAGCAAGGTGCAGACAATCCCAAAGGAGAAGAGCCTCGTTGGCCGAGGCCTGCAGAAGAAGAGGCTGAGCCATCTGAAGCTAGCTCGGCAGAGTGGGTGGAAGAAGGGGTACCCGAAGAACCCTGTTTTTATGGACATGGACTTGCCTGGGATAACCGACACTGGCGCGGATGGAAACCTCCACGCATGCCTCCCAAAGGCAGTGTATCCGTTGACATGCAACAATTCAACCCTCCCTCGGATCGTACCCAAGCGACTGGTCAACTACAACCACCTTCTAGAGGCATTGATCACGAGGAATTCTGCAAAATCCTGAATGAAATGCCACTTCCATACGATGATGCAGAAAGGGCAAATTTTGACCAACAAGATGTATTCATCCTGGGGGACCCAGCAGCCAGCTTTGACCGATCAGGTAGCCACAGTTATGACCGCAAATCTAGCGATCCACATGCAGGTCTCCCAGAATGGAAGAAGATATTTTCATATATCCTCCGGGATTGTGGATATCTGGTGGATTATGATACAGTCTACGTCCTAGTCGACACTCGGGACTTGGCAAACCATGCTGTACGTGATCCTGGCCTCCCGCATTGGCAAGCGGCCGTTGCTTGGTGGGAAAGCCGCTTGCAGGTGACTGGCCCTATGGGGGAGCGCACTGAACTTTGCTTTTTCCCTGCGTCGGAGCATACTGGATTACATAATGTACATCCCACGTGGGCCGGCACCTTTGTCCTTGCTGCCCTTGGTGCCTCATTTCCGGGCAAGCATTTCTTTCTGTTGGATAGCGATTGCTTACCAGTTACACTGTTTGAAGCTTTTGATCTATGGCAGGAGGCCTACCTCACCCGATTTCCAATGGGTGCTGAGGAGTCCCGCAAACTACCACATCCCTTGCTCCAATACCAACGGTTCCAACGGGACTGTTATGTCAAAGATACACGGGAAGGAACATCCCATCAGAAGATGGGGCAAGGCGTTGTATTAGTGACGGAACCCCATGCAGAATTAAATGCGGGGTTTGTTGGGCTCTGCTTCTAAACATCCTGCAATTTTCGATTGGGCTCAGTGGAATGCCGACACGAAGTATCTGAATGAAAGAGATTTTGAAGGACGCTGCTCACAGACAGCGGACATTCTCACAAGGGCATACTGGACACTTGTAAGTCAATACCTGTGCCGTAGGCTGACCTCTCATGAACTCTCTCCGGAAGCCAGCAAGGCGTGGATACAGACGGGGCTTGCACTCTCTCCACTCTTCGGTACAGTTGCACAGTACTCAATTGATGTGATCATTGCATGGGCTCTCATAGGTGAGTGGTCGAGTAGGTTATTATTCCCTCCTGAGAGGGGCAGTGGCCGCGGCACGGACACCCGCAATGCATTGGAGAACTCTACGCTCAAAGGGCGCCGAGTCTGACGGCATGGGCCAGAGCTTGCTTCGAGCAAGGCGCTCTAGCGTCCCTCCTATACTTACCAGGGATTGTTCCAATATTTACCCTGCCTGGGGATCGCATGTTCCAAAGTACAGGTATTCATACCAATGTCCAACGGCCAGTTATTCTTCACGCCTATGGAGGTGCGAAAGTCCACATGGAATCTGCCCTCCAGACACTGCGACTGCAAGGTTGGATACCGATGGCTTCTGCGCTGGTGGGAACTGATACGAGACCACCATTGTGGGATACCAATGATCTACGGGTCACCGCGGGCACATCGATTGATCTTACCTTGCGACCACACCCCTTGACCCAGAAAAGGAAGACCTGCTGCTCTTATCGTTGTGGCGGAGGTACTGGCATGTACCCAAGGGAAGTGCACCTGGCACTTGGCTCACGAACACCAACAAGGAGCTTGGACCTGACAATGAGGAAAGCCCGCACAAGTTTGCCAGTCCACTGAACGTTGCTCACCCTGCCACGACCAACAACGTACGAAACACTGCGGGGCTGGAGTTTCTCAGCAAACTCCCACCTTCCATACCTACTGGCAGATGTGTTGAAACCGAATTACGGTTACTCATTACAGCCTTTGAGATTGAAAACATGGACTTAGGGGTGTTAGTGTCAGTCCTCTTAGCAGGAGTCATCCCGGACAATTTTCCGGTTAAGATCTGGCATGGGGTGGTTTGGATTACCTTGGCAAGCAGTGCCTCATATATCCTCAGGGATGATGCGGAATGGAATATTGCCTACACGCTGCTCGCTGATGTTCGCACCACCAGGGTAGTGGTTACCAACGGCCGAGGGGATACCGTATATAAGAGGGAAACTGGTGTTCTCAACAGGAAGATCATCTACCCGCTTAAGGTGGTTCTCAGCGATCCCAAGCGTACAAATTGGCCTTCCCAGAAAATTACAATCGATGCTACAGGACTTGGAGGGAGTGATCTCCCGTCCCAAATCAAAGCAGATATAACTGTGAGAACAGATAAACACAAACAAAACATTTACGGCCCTTCAATGACAACGGTAGAGACAGTAGCCAGGTGCCACATTTGGGGCAGAACAGTCTCCACGGCATTGGGGATCTCTAAGGCGGCCCACGAGTTCCTAGTTTTACATTACTTCGCTACTGACAGCATTGGCTTCTGGAACTCCTTCATACATGAAGTCATGCCCCTGGTCCAGCTTCCCGCACCAGCAGTGCGAAGAGCAGAAGTCGTGGAACTCCTGCGGAGGATCCATATTGCACCTTCCCACCGAAGAATGCCCCACCATACCTGGAAAGATGCTCTCTCTCTCTTGTCATGGACCTGTTGCTCGGCTTTGGCAAACGTAGATATTTCAACATGGCCAGGGTGTGGCAACGGGCAACAAGGGTGAACATAAAAGGTTTCTCAGCAGGTAGCTATGTGGGTCTGGCCTTGGTACATATCCTTCGGGAAATCAAGAGTGTTAGAACATGCAGCGTCCTGGGCGCAATTGCGTGTCCGTCTCTACTCCTAAAGGTGCCTGATGATCGACATATTGTCCACCTCATCCATTATGTACCTGACAAACTCTGTAGATGGAACCCTGGCCAGCCATTCCTGGACACGCTTCGATGCAAATATACCATTGTGCATGGGCACTTTGACTTACACCAACACCATTTTGGAAAGGACGAGCACAATTATTCCCATTGGTTGAACCTACAATTGGAAAGAGGTGTTTTCTCTTTGCCCCACCTCATGATGAGGTACGATGATGCAGCCCTGTCGCAGCGAAGGGATGCAGCCCCTACGACTCATCTCGTGGTTAACATTCAGCCTCCCGTATTCCTTGCAAGAATTAGTGGAAGCATTGATGACGCACTATGGCAACCGGAGCCCGGAATCTACTAATAAACTTCATGCATACCTTGCTATGCACTGCCCTCAGTGCCCTGACCTAGAGCTTCCCGATGCCATCAGGGATCACATTGTGAATCGAATCCGTGAGTGGAATCATGAGTGGCAGCCAAAAAGCCTCCTTGATCTGTTTGAAGGTTTTCTTGCGCGTATGCCCTTGCATCGACTGGCGCACTTCCTTGATATGGTCCTCCCGCAATTGTCCCCGATGCACACTCGCTGGGATGATCCACGGAAGACGCTTCTATGCTGCCACTTCTTCCGACTAGCCAGGACAAATGATTTGTTTGCCCAGGTGAGGCTACAATTTCTCTTCACTTCAAGGGCCTTCATTTACATGGTGCGCATCAGCTGGGAGCGCCAACCGATGCTTCTATTTAGCGACATACACCGAGTTGACCCAGTCTCCTTTCGAAGCTTCCATGACGACAGATCCTTGGGAAAACATAATATCCAAATGGGGCTGCCAGAAGGGCACTCTGTCCTCCTTCACTTCTCCAACAACGGTAGGGCCTATCAAGCAGTCCTTGTGTCTATGAGTTCTGCCCCTTCCAAAAGCAAGAAAGGAGAGCATGCAATGTGGAAGCATGTCCTCCCAGTGTCAACTGATTTTGCGTGGTTGCCGGAGGATGTTGCAGATGCCTTCTGCTCTCTTGCCCTGCACCAAGATCTCACTCGGCCATACGGCTCATTTCATGAGGTGCAACTAGGCTTCAATGACCACTACCAAGCTCCACTACGCATTGAAGGACTATACTACCTTGGTGAAACTCGCAGTGTTGACGAATTTAACATTTTCAGCCAAATGCCCGCAGAAAGGCTATGCCTCGGGTGTGGTGTCCAGTCCGATGAACGGTTTGGCCTTATGCCGCCACAGGACAGGGGAAAACTATTCGATGCAACTTTACGACTCATGCAACTGGTGCTGACAGATAGACCCCAAAACCTGACTGAGGATGAGGAGCAGATTCGGCAGGCTCTCCACCCATTGGTCCACAATCGTGACGGCCATTTCCTTGCTACCCTCTCAGCGCTACTTTTATCCTTGCTTGAGGGCAAAACAGACTGTCCAATTAGTGGAGTTTTCGGAGCAGGCAAAACCAGAGCAGCAGCAGCAATTATAGCAGGGTTAATTACAGTTGATCCGTCGCTGAAGATTATGATCCTTACCAAAGAAAATGTTGCCTCACAGGCCTTTGCAGAGCATATCATCGCACTCTCTCTACCAAGTTGGATTGAGGCCAAAATCGGAAGGCTTGTTGGATTTATGGCCTTGCATAACCAAACTACGGGCACTACCAAGCTGGACATCCCGTCGGCCCACCGCCATCAAGTAATTGGCTCAAAGCAGGTCATCATTGGATGTGGTGGTGGGTTCCGTCACGAGTGTGCAAGCAAATACAGCCCGGTTGCCCAATGGATGTCGGAAGTGGATCTTACTCTTCATGATGAGAGTCAGCAGTATGGGAACCTCGATGAAACAGCTGCTCTTGCCCGTCTACCACGCAACTGCCTTGTCATGTGGCTTGGTGACCACAGACAAACTCCGGGAGGCCTCCGAAAATCAACAGCTGCAAGGCGGTTCCGCCGAAAACTCTTGCAACGGCCCTTAGCCCTAAGAGGCAACTCTAACAAAGTCCAACCAAACACGCTATTTCAGATTGTTGGAAGATACCTTACGGGCACCCCTCATTCTCCTGCATATCCAGTGGCCCAATTGATGGCTCCCGACCTACTCCTCCCGCAAAATGCCCAAGAACATTTGGAGAACCTCGCGAAGGAGCTGCTTGGAGCCTATGAGTCTTGGCTATTTGGTATTGTTCCCCGCACAGCTTTAGCAATCCTCTGGTTGGCCACACACAGGCAAGATGTGGAGCCCATGGTTGCCCAAGGGCTGATAGCAGCTGCAGGCTTGCGAGGTAAACAAAATTGGGCCCTCATCCTATCCAGCAGCGCAAGGGTCTCAGAAGTCACTTATGAAACGGTGGTTGCGGTTCGATATCCAGAGCTCGATGCTGACACCCCCACACGAGTGGTTTTCGGAAACTATCTGGCTGATCGGCAAGCTAGAATTGGTGGTTACCTACCAGTTTTCTGGCGCTCGCCTCACAGTGTTATCCATGCTACAGGAGACATTGGTCAGATGATCAGCTGGATTACAGAGCAAGTGGAGTTGGAAGCAGGAGAAAACGGATGCCTGGCAGTCCTTCACAACCGAAATGATATGTCAGGCTCGCTCAACAGCTCAGTCTGGGTTGCTAACTCGGAAGGCAGAGTAATTTCCAGAGGAGTTACATCGTGTGCAGGAATGACGGCGCAACATGTGCTCCTTGCGCAAACTAAAATTGGGTTCCTGACTGGGGGACGGGGATATAGCTTTCAGGAGCTTTCGCCTGATGACAAGCAATCTCAACGTGAGGAGGCTTTTGCTAGGGCTACAGTGGCCCTCACCAGAGCCCAACGATTTTGCTTCATTATGTGTCCCCTCGACATGAAAGGGATTATCGGGGCAGCCACGGTGGTGGGCTGCCTGCAGCATGGGGTTGGAATTTGTGATGAGCGTTCCACTGGCAGCTCATTGCTAGTGGAGCTAAAAGCTGGAAGTCTTGCCCAATCAAGAGATGACTCGAACTTTCTGGAGGCTTTGAGACTCTCTGCAACTGATAAGACAGGCGAGTTTCCTCCTGCTGCGTTAGTGGAATTGTACCATGAACCAGAAGCAAGTTCAGCCCGGCTTAGGCGCCTACACTTGGTTATCGTTGATCTGCGCCACCCACGAAAAACAGCAACCAGGACTGAGAAGCATTTCTATCAGCAGATTACAGAGCTGAGGAATGACCAGGGAGGCAGCGTTACGCCTATCCCGCTTTGCAATCAGGAAGAATGGAGATGCCGCTATGTCTTTGGATACAGTCTTGACGACTCTGATAAACCTGTATACTTGATATGGCCGGAAAGGACTAGCAACAATGGTTTCTGGCTCCTCGATGCGGCAAGCAATCAGTACCACAACCTTTGCCAAACAGTAAGCATCCGCAATCTAGGCTTGGAGCACTTCTATGCTGCCTTTGGACTAGGGTGCTCTAGGGACCTTCGGACTTCCTCTGCCCGGGCCTTTGGCATTAGTGTCAATGACATCAGTGAAGATTGTTCAGTCCCAGGTGGACTTGCTAAGGGACTAAGACCACTGACACATGGCGCTCCTCGCGAAATTCACGTTCAGAAAAAAGCCAAGATTGGAACCGCAAACAGCCGAAGCGCAACCAGTGGAGGAGGTGAAAGAGGACAGCAGCCAGAACTGCTCTGACTCTGAGGACTCGTCTAGCTCACACTCATCCAGCACCACTGAAGCTGAAGACATTGAAAGTGACTTGGAAAGTCTGGAAGAGCATTATTACTCTGACCTTCGTCGATATACTGCCACACTGGAGAGGGCTTTTTCTGCACATCTAAATAGCCAACAATTGAATAACCAAGAGTGGAACTTTCAAGGTGGCCGAGAAGGCATTCAAAGGTTCCTCACGCTCCCTACCACCTGGCCTATGGCAAGGCTTATGTTCCCTATAAGGGACCTACGAAGGCAGATGGAGACTCTTCTACAGACCTATTGCTTTGAGATTGAAGTCACTTGTGCGCAAGCGCGAGAGCAAGATGCATTTGTGAGACGAATGGCACTCCATCTTACACAGTACCTTGCAGTCTTTCTGGCTGAGACCATCACAGTACTCTTGCAGAGAGTTCTCACACACCCGGCGCGTGGCTTAGTGGATGATACGAATGCGGCACTGCTCACGCAAAAATTTTGGGTTCAGGCCATCTACACAGAGTTGCAATGTGCCTCCAGCCGGCACAGGGCGGTGAGAGAACAAGAAAAGCAGAGGCCGTTGACTGGGTTAGTGAAGGTTGTTTGTCTCCCCTTTGACGGTGCGGCTGCCCAGAAACATGGCCGCAGGAAGCCCACGGATGCTCGGTTTGAAACCATGCTTGGCGGTAGCAGTTCGGTTGACTCCTTGTTTGTTTGGTTCCCGGCATCTTGGATGCCCTTGGTGGTGGAAGCCTTAAGGGAGAAAAGCTTTGCTTCTACCCAGGTTGTTAGTCAGATGGGCGCAGTTGCCCCTACTGACCAAACCCAGACTGAGCTGCCGGAGGGCTTGGACTTTACATATAAGGTCAAACGATGGCAGGCCGATGCAAGAGGGTGCTGCCCGGTTTTACAGTCGCGCATCAATGTTGACTGGCTCACTTTTGACCCGCAAATGTTTGTCCCACTCTTTCCTAGACTGAAAGAAGGCATTCTTTGTGATGTGTTCATACAGAAAGCGGCTGTTGCCTGGGACAACGCCCCCAGCAATCGAATCATGGTAAGTCTCCTGCTGCCTGGCCCTATGGAAATGGATCAATGGCTAAAGGATGTCAGAGCCTGTATCAACATGTGGCCTCTGCAGAAGACTGAGCATGTTGTGACAAATCAGATGGGTACTGAGGTCTTTATGCGAAGAGAGCGCAAGCGATTACAAGCGCGTCATATTTGGGACACAATTGAACCTGTCTGGCCCATGATCAAAGATCGAGTCTGGACCAAACATGCTACGGGCCTCCCGTATGATGCACTCCATAGACGCCTCTTCCTACATGACTATATTGAAGAATCCAGATGGTTGGAGAACTCCTACAAGGGCCTGCACTGGCGCTGGGTCCAACAGCAGTGGAAGAATTGTCGGGCATGGTTTGCATGTCAAGCCGCTGCGCAGTCCCCGAGTCAATGGGTCAGTACTCTGTACCTCCATGGGCTTGATCAGCTTGATGCTTTGTCATGGCAATGGATAACTCAACATGAGAACCTTGTCGAACAGGTCTGGCACACACGGCAGGGAACCTACCGACGGAAACGTCCACCGGATGTGAGAGATGACCCCATGCGTTGCCAGTAATGGTCCACTGGTATCTTCTAACCGACTCAGTGACTAACGAATAAAGCGGCAGCCGCCTCAGGCTATTCACTGCCTCTTTGGCTCCCTTTGTAGGGAAATGGCAGGCTCATATAGGCTTCTTGCCCTTCCCCTTGCACCACCTGTCGGTTAGACAGTGCATGCGCATCCTGTATATGCCCAAGTGGACATGGGCATACGCTCGTAATAGCTATGTGTGTCGTGCCAATAGGGTTCGCGCAGCTAGAGGCCAACAAACCAAGCCTCTTGTGAACATCTGCATTGCTTGTCGTTTGATGTGCGAAGTTTAATTTTCCATTTTCCTGTTGAAATGTTTGATTAAGCACCTGCTCTTGAGCTCCTGGCAAGGCAGCATTGGCTCAAACCTACATCTCATTCAAGCACTCCTCTGAGCCTTTGTTATTTGGGTGGACTGGGCGCTGTTGCCTTTATCCACTTGTATTGTAGTGCAATTGCTATTGGCTGGGAACTGTCTCCCTTACCATTAGCCGATGTTTCTGGTAACTTCACCCCTAAGCACACAAAAGAACTCCTAGTTCTTAGGGTGGCCCACTGCTAGCTCCTGTTGCTGAGGGTTTGTCCCAAAGTGAGGGGTCAGGATGGATGCGTACTCATGTAAGCCGGTGCGGTGACTCCTGCCACTTACCACACTCCAATAGGTCTCTTTTATGATAGCTGTGCACAATGAAAGGGATCCTGTGGACTGGGCGCTGTTGCCTTTACCCACGTATGGATACCTTATGGATACCTGTTGATTGAGATTGAATGCCTATATAGGAGAGTGATCTAGTGGACTGGACGTTGTTGTCTTATCCACTATGGAATACTTACTGCGATGAGTGGGAGAGTGAAGTGTGATTCCATAGTGCTTGCAGGCTCTACAGAGTACGCACTTTCGTCTCATCCATTAACTGGCCGGTATGGACGGTGGGGCAGGCTCAAAGCAGGATTTAGCGGCCCCATCTGCCTAGCACGGGTCGCAAGGAACTCATTGGTAGTAAAGGCCTGATTGGTTCCCAACGGTACCTTTTCTATCATACACTCTGATTGAGAACATTACCTGATACCTCAGGTGAACCGGGAACTGTTGCCGTTATCCACTTGCAAGTTGGGGTATGTTGGGGGAGGCAACTTTCACCACTTCCCCTATTTCAGGTGAGGTCCCTGCGTAACACAGCTTTTCACCTTGTGCGGGACCTTACTGCGGCCTGACTGTACATTATCAGAGGAGCTCGTCTAGAACTTTCACGGTAGTGTAACATGTCTAGACCTCCGGGCTGGTCTCAATATCCACCATTGTTGTGACAGCTTGTTTCGTATGAGAAGCTACACTTGCTTACTGTGGACAGTGGGTTGCAGCTATTGCACTCCGGCTGATGTTGTGCATCCTCAGCCGGGAAAGCCTCAAACAGCCTGTGCAACCGTTCAAGGGCACCTGGTGCATTACGCTGAGGTGGTCTTCTGGATGTACAAAAAAGGGGGGAGCGGACTGGCAGGTACCTTGCCGTGGTAGCAGATCCTTCACCTCTGCCTCAGTCGATGAATGCAGTGGCACATCTTGCTACCAAGGATGCAGTCGATTCCCCCTGACCCACTGGCAATTCCGGCTTGCCTAGGAGTTGGCAGGGCAAGCTTCTCACAAATTGCGGCCGTGTTCATTTGAGCTCCAACCTTACTGCATCATGGTACCCACACCACCTCCATCAGTGCCTGAGGTTTCCACTATTCCTCTGCCGCAGACAGATTCCATTGCTCCTAGGCCACTCCTGAGGTGCATTGGACCTTCTCAGCATTTAGGCGACTTGTCGGGACTCTGTGGCACTATATGGACGTATGCTGTCGCTGAGCAACATGCTTGAAGTGGCCAGCAGGAAAAGGGTGTCAGATCTCTCATGTGCCTGTTTTGTCTCCTCAGTATCTTCAACTACGCATCGGGGGACAATTGTTGTGGCATTTCATGGGCAACAACAGCGATCTCTCTACAGAGGATGGCATGAATATGCCCATGCCAGGGATTGATGTACCAGGTGAAGAAGCGTACTGGGTGGCCTCGTTCAGTCAACGGGGTTGCGACACATGCTTACTCACCCGTTGAAGGCATGGTCTCCCCTTTAGTGGGGGATGCCAACTGCCTCAACAGGCGCTGCCACCTCATCTGTTGCTGATTACTGCTGGTGGCTACGCGCCCGCTGAGTGACTTCTGATGCTCAAACGATCTCCGGGCTCTAAGATCAGTGGGCTGCCTAGCTCCACCATCGCGCTGCCTGAGGGATCTTTTCTTGCTGGTCTTGTCGCGGGGTACAGTGACCCTCCATGACTATGGATCTGGTAAGATGTTTGTGCTAAGCGGAGAAGAAAGAGCACTTGATGGGACTCCCCAAGAGTCCGCTGCTAGGACTCAATCCACTTGGCTAAGTGGCCATTCTGGTTCACACAATCACTTGCGCTTTCTCCGGGGAACTGGACGCTGTCGTCTTCTTTCATTGTTTTGAAGTGGCAATTTCCGCTGTTGGCTGGGAACTGTCTCCCTTACCATCAACCCTGTTCCTATAGCCTACGGCCCACGTCAGTGCTGGAGCTTACTTGGTTTTATGCTCATTGTTGTAGGGAGGGCTGGAGCTTACTTGACAAGAGGTTTGGTGCTAGGCGAAGAAGAAAGAACACTTGACGGGACTCCCCAACAATCTGATGTTTGGACGCAAGCCACTTGGCTCAAGTCGCCACTCTGGTTCAAACAATCCCTTGTGAATTTCTCAAGTGAACTGGACGCTGTTGTATTTTTGTTGATTGTATTGGTGTGGTAATTTAGTTGTTGGCTGGGAACTGTCTCCCTTACCATCAACCTTGTCCTATAACCCACAACCCATGTAAGTGCTGTAGCCTCCCTGGTATGGCTCATGGTTCGAGGGAAGAGTTTTTGCTTGCATGCTTTCCTGGGGGTCCTACTACCGACCACCCTTGTTCACTCCCAGCTTCACCAGAAGCATCTGATGCGGACGACGTGCTTTCACGGTGCCCGCACTCAACCATTCTTTCAGTCACGCCTTTTGCCCAACAGATTTCGGGGTGGGAAGGTCCATTGGTAGATTGCCTTATCAAGTAACCTCTTCTTTCCGACCCCTTCAGCGAGTTGAGAATCGCGTGGACTTCTGCTTTTCCTGACAGCGGTCACACTGGTCCTGTCAAGATTGGTGATGCTTTTGAGAGACTTACACTATGAGCCTACATATACAAGGGTGCTTTGCTACATGTGGAACTCTCACGGAGACACTGCCAACGGTGTTAGGGTGCAGAGCTAGTGGTGGAACATGTGTGGAGCCACTCCCAGTCGGGTTGCTACCTTGACCTTGGTGCAACCCTAAGCGTTCAAGCAACAACTCACCAGATGTGACATTCCTTATTCATCTCCCCTTGAATCACTTAGTGGTATTACATAACTGCACGGCTGGGCGCTGTTGCCTTTACCGTGCTATGCTGCGAGCTGAGCTGCCAAGAAGTTTGTTAACTGAAAGTTTGTGAAAGGCTGGGTGAGCAATACAATTGCGACAGCACCTAGGTGGCCATCAAGGGCGCCACATCGAGGTGCCAGCGGGCGTGCCACCAGTGTCTACTCAACACCTTGGCCTCCTACTTGTTCAGGAGCCCTCCCAACGTGGTGCACCATAGAGGTTGCCCCCTTGCTAGCCTTCACCGTGGATGTTGCAATCCAGGATGCCCCCGGGCGCCTAAGCCATACGTGCACCCGTCAGGGCAGAGGAAAGCACAGGCATCACACTCAAGAAGCGGTGGTTTCACAGCAATGGTCTGCGGGAAGCTCCTCAACACACAGCCCGGCACTCCCTGCAACATGCATCTTTCTGTTACGAGGTCAGAAGGTGGCCAACTACCACAGTAAGGGCAACAGTACCCTGTCGCGAAGGACTGCGACCTGGTGCTGCTCTCTTGCGCCTCTGGTACCGCCGACTGGGCTCGGGCAGTGAACGCAACATGCGCTTGGATATGGCAGTTTTCGCTTGGGGACATATGATGCACGAACAAGATGCATCAGCTCATTTGGTGCTGGGAAGGGAGGATAGGAGAGACTTACATTGGCGTCAGCCGTGGACCTCAGACTCTTTGGCCCTCGGATCAGAGATGAAAACCAGAAATCACCCCATTGGGCGTGCCACAGACATCTGTCCATGGTCGGGTTGCTTTACTGCTGGTTTGTCAAAATCGGCACCATATACTGTCTGCCACAAGGGAATCAAAGGTGCTTTCCAGAACCTTCTCCAGGCCTTTCGGGTCTATACCTGGCGTGGCTTCATCAGCCACCACGTGGGTGAACCTACCAAATGTTGGTGGGCAACCGACACGAATGTATCAGGTAAGGCAGTGGGCATGCAACAGACATCTTGGTTATGGCAGAACTTCAGCGTTGCAGTACAGGCTGAAAAGCAGCACATGTGTAACCCTTTTATCTTTGTCAGGGACTATTACTGGACTACGGGGGAAAGGAAGGAGGTTTTCCAGTTTCTACCAGTTTGTCAGTGAGTCATCTGAACTATGAAAGCAGGAATTTTGACATTCGGTATGTGGGACATCAATGAGCGGTAATTGCTACATCATCGCGGAGCAGCACTGAGAGGTATGTGGGACTTCTTTTAGTGGTATTTGCTACATCATGGCGGAATAGCACTGAGAGGAACCTCCGCCCGGGTGCGGTTCATACGACTTGGACCATTGTCACATGTAGGGGATTACAAACTTGGGTCATGTGGGACATTTATGAGTGGTATCTGCTTTGTCATTGCGGTGCAGTACTGAGAGGTCATCTGGACTATGGAAGCATGAGTTATGACCTTGGGAATGTGGGACATCTATGTGTGGTATTTGCTAGTTTATGGCGGAGCAGTACTGTGAGTGAGTATTCCCTGGCAAGCCTACCTTCCAGAATGTTACATTACAGAGTGGCAAGCAGCACACGATGAACTCTTTCATCGTTGACATGGTCTTTCGCTGGACTGCAGTGGTGTGGAAGGAGGTTCTTCCATTTCCTCTTAGGGTCATCAGGACTATGGAAGCATGAGTTATGAATTGGGTTATATGGGACATCTATGAGTGGTATCTGCTATTTCATGGCGGAGCAGTACTGAGAGGCGGAAGAAAACCTATGGTTGAACTACCCAACGTTGCAGTACAGACTGCCTGGTGATTTCCTTCATCTACGTCAGGGTCTATGACTGGACCGCAGTGGAATAGAAGGAGCTTCTTCCAGTTTCATCATTGAGTCATCTGGACTGATGAAGCATGAGGTATGACTTTGGGTTATGTGGGACATCTATGAGTGATATTTGCTATTTCATTGCGGAGCTGTACTGAGAGGCATGGGGATTTTTCTGAAAGCGTAGTGTTTCACTCTTCTTATGAGGTGTCCTGGTGGTTTTTGGTTTGTTTTTGTTTTGGCTGTTGTTTTGTCTGTGTTGGCTTGTTGTTTGTGTTGTTGGATGGGTGACACCTTAATTCCTGTTTCACTTTATTCTCATGCGTGGGAATTGACAATCTTAACCAATAGATTGATGACCGTCAGAGCTTCAAGCGCGCACGGCACCGCCCAAAAAAAAAACTGCCAGCCAAACGAAGCTAGATGTTTTGCCAGGAAACCGCAACACTGTCTTGCGCACCAAGCAAGTTATCATTGGTTGCGGAGGTGGTTTCCACCAGGAATGTACGCAGCCATACAGCCCAGTAGCTCGGTGGATGGCAGAGGTTGACGTTGCCCTCAATGATGAGGGCCTTGTTATATGGTGTGGGGACCACAAACAAACGCCAGGGGGGCTGCGAAAGAGTGATGAAGCCCTGCCGTTCAGACGCAAGTTGATGCGAAGGCCCATTGCCTTGAGGGGCGACACAAAGTTCCTCCCACCGCATATGCTGGGCGCCATAGTCCATCCGTATGTGCAAGATGTGCCTGGACCCCAAGTGGCTGGATTGAGTCAGCTCCTGCAGGAAAGTACCAGGCAACCACTTGGATTATCCACTGGAAGTGTTGCAGTCTTCCAAGAGCTGTGTAAAGAAACTATTGGCAGTTGCTGGGAGGCTGGCATTACTCCGTGCTGCTGTGCAGCGATTGCTGTGTTGTGGCTGGCGCTGGCCCCTGAAAGATTCCCGTTACAAGCTGATACTTTCAGCTGCGCTGCAGGCACAGCCGGAAAACAAAAGTGGTCCCTGATTCTACCAAGCAGTGCAAGGGTTTCTGAGCTCACCTATGTCACCATCATTGTCACAAGATATCCAGAATTGGATAATTTCCAGAATGATATTATTCAGTTCGGTAACTACCTCCAAGTTGAGCAATGCACTAGAGGGGGCTTTTTACCCATCTTCTGGGATGCGCCATACAGCTACATCAATGCCAGCACAGACATTGGTGAAGTAGTGGACTGGATCACAGACAAGTTTGTGGTGGCCAACAAAGGTGATCTTGCGGTCCTCCACAACCGCAACAAAATGGTCAATGCCTTTACCAACACGGAATGGGTTTCTGGCTCAGGTGGAGCAATCATCTCACGAAGTGTCACGTCCTGTGCTGGTATGACGGCATACCTCGTACTACTTGCTCAAACCAGAGTGGGTTTCCTCAGTGGGGGACGAGGGAAAAGTTTCCATCAACTCCCACCACAAGAACAGGCTGCCCAAAGAGAAGAGGCCTATGCAAGGGCTACAGTGGCCCTCAGTCGTGCGCAACAGATCTGCTTCATCATGGGCCCACTGGACATGCGGGGGTTGGTAGGAGCAGCGACTATCATTGGCTGCTTGAAATATGGCGCCTGCTTCAGTGGGCAAGACGACCAGGACGACCCTGTTTTCCTTATCCGGCTTAAGGATGAGGATCTACTGGAGGCACCTGATGACTCGGCCTTTCTGCAAAGCTTACGGTTCTCCTGTGCGAGAGTGAATGGAGTCTATCCACCTCTTTCCCTCGCGGAAGCCTACATTACTGAGGAGGACAGTGGACCAAGGGTGCGGAGGCTACACCTTATGATGGTGGACCTGCACAGACGCAGGCGGATGGCTGACAGGGTCCTGAGGCTACTCGTGGACCTCCATGTCGACAGGTGTGCAGAAGAGTGTTTGAATACTCTCCCTATCCCGTGGAAGCAGAACCAAGAGGCTTACCAGCTTAGGTATGTCTTTGGATACGCAATGGATGGAAGTGACCTTCCGTGCTACATTCTTTGGCCTACACGGACAGCAGAACAATCCTTCTGGTGCATTGATGCCTGGAAAGGTGATTGGGTGCGGCTGGATAAATGTGCTTATATGGCTCCGCTGGGAATCGAACACTTTTTTGATGCCTTTTGCTTTGACCCACAAAGGCCCTGGCGGGCACCTGCATGCCAAGCTTTGGGCATCCCTTCCTGCCATGTTTCAGAGGACACACATCTTGAAAATATGCATGCGAACAGGTTCTCGCTTACTCCAAGGCGCATCCCAGCTGAAAGGAAGACACCTGCTGCTAAGAGTGAAGTCGATCAAGACATGGTTGGGAGAGAGGAGTGTGTGTCTGATGCAGTATCTGATGCTGAGAGCGGGTGGTCAGGGGTGTCGGACAACTCCTCCACGGACTCAGAGTGTACTGATATAGAGGCCTCATCGGTAGCCTCTGACCAGGATAGATTTGACACAGCCTATGATGCTTTTCGTGACCTGGCCAATGGCCTATACCACATTGACCTCAGACGGTACTCCAGGGGTATCACCAGTGATGATGCGGCTGGTGTTCCGTTACTAGATGGACAAGAGAAGCTGCAAGAGTTGGTGCAGCTGCCGAGAACTTGGCCGTTAGCGCGCCTGACCATTCCACTTGAAGGTCTTAGCAAGCAAATTGATCGGCTATTGGAAGGGTATTGCTTTCAAATCTTAGCCACCAATCAGAATCCAGAGGCACACAATGGGAGGGTCCTTCAGACGGCCACGCATCTCACCTGGATCTTGGCTGAGTACCTTGCAGATACTATTGCGTGGCTCATGCGAAGTATTCTGGGCCATGACTCT
The DNA here is from genome assembly GCA_000507305.1 of Breviolum minutum Mf 1.05b.01. NCBI lineage: Eukaryota > Dinophyceae > Suessiales > Symbiodiniaceae > Breviolum > Breviolum minutum. The sequence goes on from DF239972.1 coordinate 19,665, forward strand.
AAGATCCTCTTTGATAAAGACACTCAACTTCTTCTGACACCGAAGTTCTGGGTCTTGCCGCTGTACCGGGAATTCCTGAACAGTGCACGACGCATCCGACCGAGCCCCTCCTCTGAAAGGGCTCGTGGTTGCACGGGGTTGGTCAAGGTCATATGTAGGGAAAACAAGGAGAAGAAGGGAAAGAGGAAGTACCATGCTGGTACGCCTCACCCGAATGATGGAGGTGGATTTACCCAATGGTTTGGGTCAAGCAGCCTAATGAGTACGCTTTATGTCTGGTTTCCAGCCTGCTAGGCGCCTATGGTGGCTGAGAGGCTATTTAGCTGGTCGGCCGAGTCCACCTAGCCGCAGCATGGTCGGTCCGCCTCAGGGCCTCCCCAGACGTATTCCAGAGTGCATCCTTGGCACCAAAATAGTCAAGGCGCTTCTGGTTCCAGTGAGGCAATGGAGGCAATGGAGGAGACTGACAGCACTGAAGTGAAGTACAAGATCAGACAATGGTCATTGCCAGGTGCTACAATTGTGCCGGTGCTCAATGTTGGCAGTAGAGTCTTCTGGCTTGAACTGGATGATAAAGCTCTCTTGGACAGCCATGGGGTGTTACAGGAGGGTATCCTTTGTGACGTGTTTTCGCAGAAGTGTTCTGCTGCATGGCAGGGCGCTCGAGGAGAAAGGCTTACAGTTGGTATCATGCTGCCAGGCCGCCAAGATGCGGATGACTGGCTGAATTTCATGCTATCGCAGAAGAACCTTTGGCCTACCTTTACAACCCGGGGCACTCTCGCAGAGGAAATCTCAGCACAGGTATTCAACAAAGAGCGGCGAAGGCTGCAGGCCCAGCACCTGTGGAGGGAGGTCAAGTTACGGTGGGGGGTGCTGGTTGACCGAATGTACGTCAATGCACCCACGGGAAATCCAAAGAAGAACTCGATGCTCTGCTCTTTGACAAGACCGCCAGACGCAACCGCACAGACCCTTATGAAGAGAAAAAGTATCGTGGGGCTAGAATCAAGGAGGTCAAAGCATGGTGGAATATATGCCAAGACTGGATGGCACAGTTTAAAAACCAAAGTGGACCGTTTGTCTATGACTTCAAGAAGTTGTTGAAGGCGCTATCAGACAAGGACACAGCAGCACAGTCGGAAGTTGATGCATTCATGGAGAATTGCGCAAAAAGGTGGCAGACTAGAGAGGGTACGTATCAACTCAAGTGTCGACGTCTGCCAGACGTTAGAGACGCGCCTGGGTATCAAGGTGCAGATATTGATATGGCTGACATCTAAACATGGACAACGTGGAGTATTACTACTTGGTGGAAGAGAACCTTTGAGGGGCTGAGAGGGGCGCGTTTGTTTCACCTGTTTCACTTAGCTCGCAAATTTCCCTGGCTTTTCTGCCTGGCCTGGTGCCTGGCTTGTGTGTGGGTGTTGTTTGTTGGTTGGGTTTGTTTCTTGGTTGTTTCTTTTTTCGGGGAAATTTGTCTTTTCTCAACTAATTCCAGTTGTTGACCGACCATGTCTCGCACTAGTCCGGCAATGCAGGAAAAAAAAATAGACTTTAACGCTGTCTCAGACGATGCTTTGTTGTGCCTCAGTCGAAGAAATCGTCTTGGGCAGGAGGCCACCTCCTTGCTTTCAGGCAGTCCACATGGTTACAGCATGTCCACGTTTCACGTGTCTCAACGAAGCAGCATGGACCCTTGTTGAGTGAATGTAATGCACGGGATTTAATTTGTTAGTGGTGTAGTTTGTATGTGGGAGCTGCCTCACAGGCAGGTTGTGTTCGGTTGGTTTTGGTTTTTGCCCGTGTTTTGGGCTTGGTGTGGTTTTTTGTGTTTTGTTTGAAGTGCCTGTGAGGTTGTGAAGTTTTTGGTGGCTTTTTCGTGTTTTTCGTGTTTTCGGTTTGTTTGAGAAAAGACTTGAGCTCTCACGAAGCTTTTTTGCTTCAGGGACAGCTAGTGATAGTAGACCTGGGGACCAGCTGCTTCATACGAAAGTAGCTCAGGTGTGGGTGCAGTGTGACCAATCCCAACGGACGCATAGTTCCGTTGGAATTGCATTTGGACTCGTTTTCGGACGTTTTTTCTCCAAACTGGTGTGATTCGCATTGCATTTTATACCCGGTGATTTTGCTCATTGTGTTTTCTTGTGGAGTTGGTGCCATGAGGGTGGCAGCTGAGTCCCGCAGATCTTTTAGAGAAGCCTTGGAAGTGTCCGGCTTGAGGTGCACTTTTGGTGATGCAGCTTTAGACTCCGTGATACGGCATGTTAGACAGACAATCAATTTGAAGAAGCCAAGCGGGCTCGATGAAGAACAAGAAGCTCTCTCTTTGGCTTTAGTGGAGATTCGATGTCTTGTTGAAGACTTTGCTCAGCAGGAGGGTTGGGATGAAAGTACTTGGCAACTTTTTCTGTGGAATGCGTTTTGTGCAAGTGTTTCTGGAACCCAGTCAGCTGAGCGAGTGCCTTTTCACAGTGAGCCGGACGAAGCTTGGACAGACTTAGTGGCCCTGGTGTTGGCTCTTGATGTTAGCCAACCGATTCCTCATGGTATTGCTCCATGGTATGGTCAGCGTTGGGTGATTGCTCTATTTTTGATGGTGTTAGGCATCATTTGTTTAATCCTTTGTTCCTACATGGACTCTGGTCGGGCTAAGCTTAGTTTCTTTTGCGCAGGAGCTCTTGTGTTGTTGGTAGCTGAGATTTGGAGGCGTTGCGGTAGAGATGTAGGCATCGTCTTGAAAGCATCTTCCAAACATACAGTCCTCAAGACCAAGCTTGACCTTCGATCAAACAAGAGAAGTGAAGCCTCTTTGAAACTCCAACAGGAAAACCAAGAATTGAAGGCTTTGGTGGCGTCTCTTCGGGATGGAAAACCTGTAGAGCCTATCACTTCTGAACCTACACCCCTTATGAAATCTTTGAGTGCTTTGACAGGCGTTGCGCATACCGCAGATGTGGTGACCACGGATCTTGGGCCCTTATGTAAGGGTGATGTTGTGCAGGTGACTGGTTTGACTTCTTCACCTTCGCTTTGTGACAAGAAGGGAGTTGTGAAAGATTTGGGGGCTAGTCAGATCACAGTTCTTTTTCCGGGCAGACTTCACCTTCAATTAGATCGTGCTTGTTTGAGGAAGACCCCTTTGAGGGATGTTGATCCTGACTTCGAAGTTTCGCTGGATTTGGTTTTTGAGGCACTTGACCTAAAGGTCGAGAAGTCCATTGACAGTAGTGGCATGACTGGAGCGGGAAAGGGAGAAGTCTATGCACCTTTGTCCTCGTCCTCAACCCAACACTTGATGTCGCAGGCTAAAAAGGTGAAGGATGCTTTGGTTTTGTGGTCCTCACGTTCGGCTCTTTTTCCTAACTGGCCAAAGAAGTTTTGGGAGTCGGTGGGAAGTTTGGAACCTTTAGAACCTTTGCTCATGACAATTCTCAAACTTTTTGGTTATTTGGGAGAAGGGAGGGGAGTGATGCCAAGAACTTCAGATTTGAAAACCAAGCTGGAAGAACTTGAGTCGCAGGGCGCCCCTTCGCATAGCATGGCTTTGTTTAGGATGCAAGGTGATGGTGTCTGGACAGATGACTCAGCAACAGAGGGCATGGAAGCTTGGGAAACCGCTTTGTCAGCCGATCTGAAACGTGCCGGCCCTGAGATCTACATGGCGTTTCGCAGTTCCGGACTTCGTAATGCTAGGGATTGGGCGCAGTCTATGTTTTCAGTTGATAGGCGAAGTGGTCCTTTGTATCTTGAACTTTTCAACCATGCAACGGTCATTGATTATGTTGCTGCTGGTGGTAAGGGAAGTCAGGCAGATACTTTAAAGCTTCTTGCTGAATCTGACACAGCAGAGATTGGTTTGAGAAGGATTGCAGCGTGGGTTCATGAGACTCGCACAGGTGACCGTGCAGCTGCTTCAGCGATGTTAGCTGTGCGTCCAATGAGTCTTGAAACCGATGTTGCTCCAGCTTGGTTGGTGTCGGAAGTTGGCATCTACTCTCAAGCAGAACATAAAAGAAAGGAGCGAGCCAAGGCTCAGAAACAAGATGGTTTTGCAAACAGCTCTGGTGGTAAGGGTAAGGGCAAAAAAGACGGAAAAGGAAAGAAGAAAGGAAACAAGGGTGGTGGGTCCTCTTCCACCACTCAAGGTTGACAATTTTTAGAGGGCTTGGCGGGGGACAGCCAGGCCGAAGATCTCAACGTCCCATTGAACGGGCCTGCATTGGATTTTGATTTGAAGATGCTGGCTAGTGATTTTGAGTTTCTTTTTCCATTGCCTTTTCTACCATTGCCAATGAAGCCGTCTTCGCAATCCAGTCGGTTGAGACAACGTTTCAAGAGAAGGCTTGAGTTGAGGAACTTTGTGAATGAACTTATCCTCTTTTTGAATCAAATGCATGATGGGCAACTCAGATACTCACGTGGCTCAGGGCCCTTTTGTCCGCTGGATGTGTGGACTGCGGCCCAGAGGATGCATTGCGGTTGGTCAAGATGTCCAAACGTGAGACCAATTATGTGCGCCTCTCAAAGACCCACACGCAAGTTCCATTGATTGCAGATCGGATTGTTGAACCAAGTGATGATCAAGTAGTTGATATGTTGTCTGCATTACCTAGTCGTGAGGCTTCTTTTTACTCTTGTGAGGCAAATGCCATTGACTTGTGTGGAAAGTCTGAGACAATCTTCCGCGAAATCGAAGACCAGTATTCGTTCGTCGGGGGCTCAATGTCGGAGTATATTTCTTACTTTGAGAGACCAGATCTTCCTAGCAACATGTGGGGGTGGATTCCTTTCAGGGATGCGAAAGCAATTTCTGGATTTTCAGTGGTGCCTAAAAAAGATGGCATTACCCAGCGGAAACTGTTGATGTCTTGCAGCTTTAACTATTTGTTGACACCGGTTGAGGAACGTTCCCGTTTGGGGATGGATGCTGGTGGCAACATCAACAGGTTGCACACTGATGGTTCGTCGATGTGTGTTGCAGCTTGTGATCAGTCTAATGCTTTTACTCGAGTCGCAGTACCAAGTTCCTCCCATTGTTGCTTCACTGGTATGGCATCTTCTCCCAGAGCAGGTTCGGAGTGCGGTGACTAGAAGTGACTTAGTGTGTCCTGTTTACATGAGACTTCCTATGGGTTGTGCTCATTCAGTTCACATTCTCATGCAGATCAAGATTAAAATTTTGGGGAGAACCATTCATCATCATCCATGGTTAGTTTTGAAGGCAGCGTCTGACAACAGCGATGCTTCAGATTTGCCTGGTGAAGTGGTTTCTTCCTCAGCCCCTGAGGGCGATGTCTTTTACGGTTGTGATGATCAAACATGGTGGAAGAGACAGCTGAGAAGACGTGAGGATAGGAACGATGTTGGTTTCTCTGTCGAAGAGTGGTGCAACAAGGTTAGAAGTCTTAGAATGGATGAAGAGCGTACCTTTGTTGTTTTACTTTTGTTTGCTGGTGAAAGGCGAACGGGCGATATCCATGAAGCAGGCCTTATTTCATGGTTTGTCAGTGTTCGTGACTTCAGCAGATCTTGCAACAGATTCACGGTGGGATTTGACAGATCCTACGACTTTCTCACAACTACTTGAATTGGCTGAGGCTCACATTGATGCTACTGGGGGGGGGTCCTCCCTGCTCCACTGTATCCAGAGCTCGTTTCAATCGAAGAGTGGCTGGGCTGAGGCCCGTTCGTTTCCGCAGTTGTTTTTGGGGTAGAAGTGATTTGTCTAACTGGGAACGTTGTCGAGTGTCGGAGGCGAATCAATTGTACATCAATAAGATGGCTTTGGATGAGAAGGTCTCCTCACGAGGCGGGTCACACTGGACAGAACACCCCATGGATCCAGGTTGTGATCCTTATCCCAGCTTGTGGAATACTCCTGAGATGCAGGAGTTGGAACGTAGAACAAATGCAAAAAGGGCCGATTTTCATCAATGTGTTTTTGGTGCACCCGTACCAAAGGCCACAACCATTTCCACTACTTGCCCAGTGCCTAGTGACTTCAGTGATGCATGGTGTCCTGGTTTGAGTGATCATCATATTCATTCGGGAAAGTCTGAAGGTTTTGATGCAGACGGACATTTTTTGACCAGAAGGCTGCAAACTTATCCGCCTTTGTTGTGTGAAGTGATTGCTAGTATGATGGTGAAATCATTGCAACTCATGAAGTTAAGAGGGACGGGGCCTTCAGGTTTCATGCGCCCCAGTGGCACACCTGCTCCGTTGTCGGCGTGGTCCTCAAAGCCTGGAGGTGATCTAGACTTCGGGGTCAGCATTTTGAACGAAGTTGGTGAACTGAGATCTAGATGTGTTGTCTCCGAAAATCAGGCGGGAGTCTACTTGCACGTGGACGACATTGTGGTGATTACCGCAGCGCAGTCGAAGCTTCATGCCGATGACTTGATGGTTGCTTTTGCTGATTCCATGGAAGAAGTAGGTTTCATTGTGCCTGCCTCGGACCCCCCTCCCCCGCCCCCAATTGAGCCGTACAACTTTTTATGTGAGATGGCACCGTATGTTGAAATCTGTTATGCTTATTCCGGGGGGGCGGAGGGGGTCCCAGCCCAAAAGTTCGGGCTTTTTGCAACAGCGGGTGGCCCGACAGCGGCGAGTTCTGCGGATCGATTGCTTGCCCATACTCAACAAGCCTTTACCGATACTCCCAAGAAACAGCAGAACAATGATAGGAGATGTTCAGATTTCGACTACAACCAATCCTATGCATTATCGTAAATGTTGTAAATGGAATGTTCAGTGGGCAAAGGATCATCCTGGGGAATGGTCTTAGTGGCGAACACCGCAGTCACTAGCACATCCACAACAAGCAGATGAAGAATCTTGTGCAAGCATTGCCATGCCTTCAGGCTTCACAAAGACCCCTGCAAATGGACAAAGGTCTGTAGATGGCAAGATTAAACGGGACCCGTGAGTGCTTGAGGAATTTTGCGGCCTTTCCTGGTCCAAAACTCTGTCCTTTCATTTGTCACTCTGGTCGCCATCACTGTGAATCTGGTCAAGCACAGAAGCTGCTTCCAATCCATGTCGATATGAGTTGTCAGAGATCTCGAATCAACTTGAGGAGTGGGGAAGAAGCACTGATACTTGACATCGCAGTTTTGGCCAAATTATGATAGTGCTGATGTGTCACGGCATCACTTTATACCCTTGTTGGCTGCATGTCCACCAAGGCACTAAATTGAAGTACACATGCCAACACATAGATACGGGTTCAGGTGTAGGAAGGTGGCCCAGCACAGGTGTATGTCACAGGCCCAGAGTAGGTGAATATTGTGCAAGTATTGCCATGCCTCCACCCTTCCGAAGTGGCTACTACGGACAGGGGTTGACACTAAGATGTGGGCCTTACTAAGGTCCCAGGGTGCAAACTCAGAATCTGTTTCCATCAAATGGTTTGGTACTGGCACCTCATGTCACGTCCAGGCTTTCTCAAATAATTTGATACCGGCATCGTATATGATATAGATAGATGCTCACTCCGCAATCATGCGGAGAGGCCTTGCTCATTGAATCTGGGCTTTCTCGCAAAAAGCTGGGCTTTTTGCCTCCGGCCCCCCTCCCCCGCCCCCAATTGAGCCGTACAACTTTTTATGTGAGATGGCACCGTATGTTGAAATCTGTTGTGCTTATTCAGGGGGGGCGGAGGGGGTCCCAGCCCAAAAGTTCGGGTTTTTTGTAACAGCGGGTGGCCCGACAGCGGCGAGTTCTGCGGATCGATTGCTTGCCCATACTCAACAAGCCTTGACCGATACTCCCAAGAAACAGCAGAACAATGATAGGAGATGTTCAGATTTCGACTACAACCAATCCTATGCACTATCGTAAATGTTGAAAATGGAATGTTCAGTGGGCAAAGGAGCACCTTGCGGAATGGTCTTAGTGGCGAAGCTCGACGGAGGCAGATTCAGCTGTTCATTATCATTCCTTTAAGATTTTGCTCAGTATTTGTACCATGTCGCCAAGCCGAGGACTCTTTGCATGAGTACTAAGTTGAAAGACACATGCCTGAATAGATGAATAGATACAGACACATTCGTACGTAGGAGGGCGGGTTGCCCAGCACAGGCTTGTACAACAGGCCTAGAGTTACGCATGAAGAACACCCTGCCGTCATCTGGAACCAGTCACTAGCACAGCCACAAAAAGCAGATGAAGAATCTTGTACAAGCATTGCCATGCCTCCACCCTTTGTTTAATCGTTCAAGATCTTGTTGAGTATGTGTATCATGTCGCGGGACCATGATGATGTTCTTTACAGCTACACCACTTCTGAGTCTTTGGCCAAATTATGAAAGCGCTGATGTGTCACGGCATCACTTTGCACCCTTGTTGGCTGCATGTCTACCAAGGCACTAAATTGAAGTACACATGCCAACACATAGATACGGGTTCAGGTGTAGGAAGGTGGCCCAGCACAGGTGTATGTCACAGGCCCAGAGTAGGTGAATATTGTGCAAGTATTGGCATGCCTCCACCCTTCCGAAGTGGCTACTACGGACACTAGCACAGCCACAAAAAGCAGATGAAGAATCTTGTGCAAGCATTGCCATGCCTTCAGGCTTCACAAAGACCCCTGCAAATGGACAAAGGTCTGTAGATGGCAAGATAAAACGGGACCCGTGAGTGCTTGAAGAATTTTGCCGCCTTTCCTGGTCCAAAACTCTGTCCTTTCATTTGTCACTCTGGTTGCCATCACTGTGAATTTGGTCACAAGCGCAAAAGCTGCTTCCAATCCATGTCGATATGAGTTGTCAGAGATCTCGAATCAACTTGAGGAGTGGGGAAGAAGCACTGATACTTGACATCGCAGTTATGACAAAGATTAGAGGCTTGAAGTTTCACCAAGTGAATGCCAAGGTGAATGACCATGAAAAAGCCCACATCGACGCGCCATTAGTACAAGCCATTCATTTGCAGTGCTTCCAGTGTTGAGACAACATGACCGGTGCGATCAGCACTTCCCTGCTGCGAGCTTTTGTTGACTTCACGCGAGCGTCAGTGCGAGACGCCAAGTGTTTTGTGGGACATTTGGCGAAGCCTTCGTGTCGAAAAAGTGGCAATTTTGGCAGCTTTCGGGTGGAAGGGATTGGGGACCCAAGGAGAACAGTTGATAGACGACATTCAAGAAACCATTGAGAATGCTTGAGATGTAGCACAATGAATCGAACACCGACTGATTATAAGAGTTCGCGCGTTAGTTGGTCAAAAACGTGATGCCTTCAAAACATTTTTATCTGCACCCCTCCTATTTGGGCAGATTCCACATTTTGACCTATAGTATTTTTCAAACTGTATTGAATCACCACCGAATCCACCGAAATAAAAAAAAATGAGTTCTCGAATTTTCGTCACAATGTTCCATCTGCGCAGTGTTTTCAGTCCAAACACAATGGGGAATTGTTGCCGAAATAGACGCAGCAGCATCTTGTCTGAATGCAGCATAGCCCAAGTCAAGGTGCAACACGAGTGCCTTGGTGGCAAGTTGCCACACGGCTTGCTTGATTGCATATGTTTTTTTGGATCCAACTGAGTGCCAGGGAGTTTCTTGGGGGGTTGACTGTACATTTGTGGAATATTTTTTTTGGTACAGGTTAAAAGTGTTGAACATGATCAAGTCAAACATGCAAGTCAGACGTGCTTGGGGCGAGATTGGATCATGAAGATCTTCAAATTCCCGCAGTTTTGGAATGTCACCAACAGGCCAAAGCGCTTAAGACCACCTGGCTACGGCGAAGACGTGATACTGAAAAAATATTGGAAGGGCTGCAAGATCGAAGATGGGCAAGAAAAATGCACCATGGCTTTTCAGTGCAGGATACTGCTGGAGAACATGTGGGTTGGATGCGTTTGAAGATGATTTTTCCAAGTGCACATTTTCACAACTTCAGAAGCACCTGTTCTGAAAATTTTATGTCCATTGAGTAGCGGAACCAATTTTGTCATGTCATGAACCAGGGTTTCTATGTCGTCGCTATCGGCGGGCCCGTTTCTGCGTTTTTCCTCGCCATGGCCCCCTTGATTTCGTGGTGTGAGATTGTGGTTTCAAACATTTTTTATTTTCAGGACCCGATCCCTGGGGCAATGATCCAATTTGACGAACGCGCAACATTTCAGATGGGTTGGTTCAACCATCAACCAGATGTTTTTAGAGATAATCAGAGATAGTCGGATAGTCCTTTTAGTTCATAAGCAGTTGACCAAAAAAAGGTGATGCCAGGTCGAAAGTTGAAAAGTTCCCCCCGCCTTCTTTCTTTGTTGAAGGGAAAAAGGTGTCGTCGCTCTATCAACTGGCAGGTGGAGAAGAAGTGGACTGCAGCAAAGCAATACCTGTGGTTTTGGAGATCAACCCACATGAATTGAAACTCAGCTGGGTTGTTTTTTTTAATTCATCCTCGAGGTGTTGGGTTGTTGGCTTGAAAATTTACCACTTGAGGCCGGGACCTCGGGGATGAACAAAAACTCTCCGACCCTGTTGTTTTTCATTCGAAAACCTGGGTGTTTTGTAAATCCGACCCCCATGGCTTAGGAAGAAAGTGGATGATCAGTCTGAGCAGCACCTTGACTTAAAGCTTCACTGGGTTCCATGGTTTTATGGACCCCAAGGACTTGCGCGTTAGAAAACCCAGCTATAGTCATGGTGTATTTATATATGTATATTTATATATACGTAGATTCAGATACAGTACAGTAATCATGATATTTAGCATGTGTACAATGTGTATATGGATTCATGCGAAATATGACACGCATCTATGCAGATAAATTCATGGTTCATGCATTTTGTCAAAGCGTTTCATCCAGGTTTCAGCTGATTTTCGTCATGAAGATGTATTGGGAGGCTGGGATCAAGTTGAAAAACACCCCCCAAGCTTTGCCAAAAAAGCTTTGGAGATGGGTTTCCCCCTGCCCTTACCCCCCC
>DF239972.1:30920-50920 GCA_000507305.1 Breviolum minutum Mf 1.05b.01
CAAAAAAAAAACAATCTCATGTTCGAGTTCTGTTGTTTTGCCCAAGTTGAAACCTGCAATTTTTAACAGTTTTGAAAGTGGAGATTTCAAAAGAGCGCTATAGCATTACAGAGCTATAAATATAGTATGTATATATACATGTAGATGCAATTAGATACTTTCTGTTTAAGTTTGCATAATACTTAACAAACATATCTTGTGGGAGAAATATCGTAATCAAACTCTGCCGCAGGATCCAAAGCTTCACAGCTTTCAGACCAAGGTGGGTTGATTGGTTGGTGCTGGAAGAACAACAAAAGTTGAGAAAAAAAGGTGGTGATTTTTTATTCCAACAACTTTCAGGTAAAAAAAGAGTTGAGTTGTTGTCAAAAGTGAAAATTGATGGCATTTCTCAACTCTCCTGCGATTCGACGTTCCTGAAGTTTTCTATCTCCCCTTGGCGAGGTGGTTCGCTGCAAGCCGGAACCGAAGGTGGGAGGGTGGAGTTTCAACACTTTTCTGAAGGTAGATCATTCTGGCCGCCATTGGCAATTCTTGAGATGGAATGTGTGATTTAGTTGAGTTTATGTACATGCTGAGCGTACAACCAACGATTTGGTGTGCTTTATTTTTGGTCGTAAGTAAGTTACATGAAAACTGGTAGTTGGCACTGCAGCAAAAATCTTCCACGTGACCCCACAAAAACAGGCAGTGTGTTTTTCGCCCTCAAAAAGAACTGAATATTTGTGACATCAGATGCTTTTGAACCCACCCAGGCCGTGCACGGTCGTTTGCCCTCCATGCATGACACGGTGTGGTGCTTCAAAAAAGCAACACACCGACCTTTCTTGTCAATCATTGGAAGGTTGAGCCTGGTACAACAACATTCTTTGAAGCACCCTTGGAGGAGAGTGGGTGTCTTGGGGGGGACGAAAATTCTGGTGGGCGAAGTTCTTGATGCCAATTGGTTGGTAAAAACCCTGAAAGTTGTCACCAGAGAGGTAGTCTTGGAGATGGTGCAGGAATGCATCAGAAAATACTGTTGATGGTTCAGAAATCCGGCGATCACCAGTTGAGATTGGTAGTTTATCCCATTATTTACAGGGTTTTATACATCCCAGGTGGTTGTTTGGGATTTCTACCATCAACCGTAGGTTGGATGAGGGTTCGGAACGTCGCAATTTTCCAACTTTCCGGGTTTTGAAGGAGGTGGAAGGCATTGTGCGACGGAAGTACAGAAATGGTGATCTTTTGTTCGTGGAGAAAGACAGCAGTGGACTCTGGCTTGGTTATCTTGGCTTCCACTGAACAGTTGGGGGACAAAAAGCGATGATTTTTTTTTTCTGCAGAAAAAAGGCACTTTTGATTCGTTTTTTCATTTCAGTGATTTTCTTTTTTGCAAAAAATTCACCAAATCTGTCGTGGCAGATGGGTACAAACCAGCTGTGATTCTGAAGAAGGATGAGTATGTCAGGATGGAGGTGTTGGACTTAGCTGCTGAAAACTTCGTTGACCAATCCTTATTGCTTGAGGGAATAGGGCACCCGCATGAAGAAGCGGTGTGGTGAAATTTGTTTTATGTGAAAAACACATAGCTTCATGTTTCTTAGCTCCAGACTTGCAAACAAAATATGGTGGCTGGCAGATTACCCATTAATCTTTCATTAGATAATGCTTCAACAATTTTCATCAAATGCATATGATTTGCCGTTTTTGTTCATTTGAGGAGCCGGACTGGAACAACTATTTCTTCCCCCATTACACGCTGACAAACTTGGTCGGCGTGGCAGATGGCGATGAACACGGCAGCAGAAAACTCCTTTTCTGTAACGAGGCCGGGTACGTGGTGATGGGATGGCCATGCATGGCACAACTCCTGGCTTTGGCTCCTGACTTTGACCATACTTTGACATATATTTTTGTAATTTTATTTCCGTAAGATTCAGAATGAAGGTTTGAGAAACAACTGTTCTGAGTATTCGCAAGGAAGCATTGATGGATTATCATCGACTGCAATTTATGATCGTCATCATACGCCTCTCTCTTTCTCTAGAGTCAGGTGCGTGACAGTATGACCAAAGTAGTATTGAGAGATTCATGTGTATATATATATATATAAATATATATATATATAACGATGAAGCATACGTTAAAAATTACACCGCCCTCAACTCATTGGAATCATGAATTTTTCAATCCTTTTTGAACGGAGAAGTTTTGCTCCCGAGACGAGTGGTGGCTTCGTGGAGTATACCAAGCGTTTTGATGCGACTTTCCAGGTAGCCGAGATGGTGCTGAGTGTTTTTTTTTGGTTCGGGGTTTGGAGCTGTTTTGAGATGAATTGGTAGATGACTTGTGAGAGATTTTGTGTTGAAGGTGACTTTTGAAGTAAAGAGATGCACTTTTTTCAACAAAAAGAACACAAGGAGAGTGTTTTCCTTTAAGTAAAAAAATAGTGACTAGTGAAACCGCTTTCTTTTAGAGGTTTTTTTTTGAGGTCTTATGGACCTGAGGTTCGCCTCAATTTTAACAAAAAACTACTTTGGGGATGTTCAACTTCCAACTGTTGCACCAATTGGTCAAACGTCTTCCAAGTGGCTCCATTTGGAGGAGACCTTGGAATTGAAACGTTTTCCTTTGGACAAGCAGGTCTTGCAGAGCCTTTGGATAGCTAAAAAGTCGGGCCCGTGGTGGGCTGAAAAGCTGTGGATGTGACCACTAGAGTTGGGGTTAAATGGCTGAGTTCCAAAGGTATGTTGGGATGTGGGTAGGCCATGTTTTGAGTTCATCCAGTTCATCCCTGGCACTTTTGCAACAACGGTTGTGAATGACTTGGACAAACGACTTGAGGAAAGTCAATGAAAGAATAGGCAGCAAAGCGAAAAATCCAGGATCCCTTGAAAACCCTAAAGATTATTCAAAAAGAAAGACCAGTGACGGATCCATATTGTCAATGTCTTTAGTTGGGTATAGTTTGTTTATGTTTGTTTGCTTCTCTGCATCCAGTGCAATGCAGAGATTCTGAACTTAACTTTCCGAATCCCAACAAAAATCAACCAAAACATCACAGCTTCCAAAAAGTGTTTTTTTTTGTATCTTTAAGCTGCCAACCCCCCCTTTTTTTTGGGAAAGCAACCTCCAGCAACGACAATGGGACGCCCTTAAAAAGGAGGCCTCGTTGCCAAAAAGTCACCATCTGCGCGTTTGATGCCAAGGATCAAATTGACGGCGGAAGCTGATATCTCGGTGTTTCAGCTGCTCGGAGTCATCTATTTTCGAAGCACCCCCAAGTGGTAACCAAGTGGTGCTTGGTAAAACCCATCTCAGATTTTTGTACACCATTTTTCGTGTCACTTTCAGAAGCATCAACTTCTAATAAACGCATCAACATCAGAATCTGTGCGTTGATTTTTTTGGCAGATTTTGAAGTGAAATGAGTATAATTGGTCTAGTTATCATCCAAAATTATACTTTGACTTTACAACTTTTGACTAAAAAAAACACACGATTTCTACCATAAAAACGAAAAAAACTGTCCCCATACTCCAGGTGGGCCATGTCTGTCGGGCCATGTGCCAAGGTTTGTGCTGTTGGATAATGGTGGTCATGCTCCTCAGGTCAGTGGTGAAGAATGGTCTTTTGATGTCCCTATGGCTTCCAATTTAGAGTTGGAAGGGTGTGTGTCCAAAAAAAGAAGGATGGGGCCATTTAGTTTAGTTGGAGGGAAGAATTAAAACTGGGACGGACTTGTGTGTGACTTTTTTTTGCCTTCGAATTTGACTGCTGTCGCAGTCAATAGAGTCAATAACCATCTCGAGTGCACAAAAAGAGTTCAAGAAGTTATAAATTTTACCACGAGTGAATGCGGAAAAAAATGTGGGGAATATCCCCCTGCATTTTCCTGCGCTTTTATAAGGTCCAAAAGTCTATAAAGCACATCATCTCCCAATTCACCACATCACACAGCCACATCGCATGTAATCACATGTCCCCAGGACAAACCATACAACATCACAGCCACAGAACGCCCCATCCAATTGCATCACTTCACATCAGATCACATGACATCACATTAGGTGACAGTACATCACATCACATTCCTGCACATCACAGCACATCACATCCTGTCAAATCACACATCACATCGCATCACATCACAAGACCTGACACCACATCACATCACACCACAGCACATGACATCACATAAAATTTCGCGACTACTCACTTTGCCTCTACGTCACTTCACAACCGACCACATTACTTCATCTCACTTTGCAACTAACCACATGACATCATACCACATCACACCACAACACATTACATTACATGGAATACAAACCGGCCACCACCAGAAGAACACCACCATCAGACGGAACGTCTGAAGGCTGGTGCACCACACAACAATTTGCTTTGGGCATGCCACTGCCTGGCCGCCTTGCGTGCGTTCTATAGGCAAAGTCTTCCTTTAGCTTTTTGGTGTTTTCGCCCCTGAAACTTCCGCGCCCGGGTACTACTGGTATTTCAAATATCTGATGATCGTACCCATTGCAGAATCCGATGGGCCGTTTCAGGGGCCCTGAGACATGAGGAATACAGAAACTTCGGATTTGATGCGAACCTGCAAAGCGCCTAGTGACCAAAACAAGTACTTGAAAGGGGCAACCGGCAACCAAGCAAAAATAGCCTAGTCGGCGGTTTCTACTTCGATTTTTACATCTACATATATATACACCTCTATTTATCAACTTCCATCATGTCCCCCAATTTTTGACTATAAC
Organism: Breviolum minutum Mf 1.05b.01; assembly: GCA_000507305.1. Taxonomy (NCBI): domain Eukaryota; class Dinophyceae; order Suessiales; family Symbiodiniaceae; genus Breviolum; species Breviolum minutum. The sequence continues at coordinate 35,678 of DF239972.1, forward strand.
CTTCCCCAACCATTCTCCAATAGATTTTTGAGCCATCTTAGGCATCCATGCAAAAGAAATGCACCACCTATCTTCGGTATGCAGATGAGAAGTTTCCCTTTCATATACAGCGCTCTTTGGTGAAAACGGTCCTTCATGTTCAGAGAAAAAGTTCCTTGGTGGTTGAAAAGTCGTGGAGTGGATGAGAAAAATGACGGGACCATGGTCTCAAGTTTAGGAGTTTGTTGCGGGCAAAGGCAACTTACAATAACCTCCATTTTGTTCACCTTTGATGTCTTCCTTTTCCAGCAAATGATACAAGGCATTTGTAAACCATTTGATCTTCCAAACTTGTGAATGTTTTCCTTCGACAGTCTTTGCATTTGTTTTCACTCTGCAGTCTCCAACAACAGACCTCCTTTTTTCCTTCATTTTTCTTCACAAACCTGTTATCACTATCACAAAAACCTGTGACATTGAAATCACTGTGGGAGTTGAGGCAACTATTTTTTCCACAACGTGCTGATCAACATCTTCTTGGTCAACTTCATCGCCCTCTTCGCCTTCTCAGTGAGCATTCCTGACGTAGGAGATCGCCTTGGCTTGTTGAGTGGTACGCTGGTGGCAGTCACGGCCTATCAGTCGGTGATCAATGCCTTGATACCGTAGCTTACAACGAGTTTTTTTTGGGGGGTCCTGGAAATGGTGAGTTGTGTTTTAGGGGGGTGAGGGATTGTTGTTGTTGTTGTTGTTGTTGTTGTTGTTGTTGTTGTTGTTGTTGTTGTGGTTGTTGTGTTTTTTTTCTCTTTTTTGGTCTTTGTGTGTGTGGTTTTTATTTTATTTTTTCCAAGGATGGATTCTTGACATTTTGAATTCGAAGCTTTGGGGAAGATTACTACAATTCTTCAAGTAGCTTCTCGTTTTTGGATGAATTTTCAGGATTTCAGGTTATACTAGGTGGTGGTTTCATTTTTTGATTTTCGTCCCGATCCCAGGGGAAATGATCCAATTTGATTACTGTAATGTTTTTCAAATGGGTTGGTTCAACCACCAACTAGTTGTGTAATCACATTATCCGATCTTTATGATGATGTAGCATGAGAAACACACAACCCATCAACCTTGATGATGTTTATCGAATCCATCTTCCAAAAAAAATTCCAATGTCTTCTCACAGGGGGGGGGGGGTTGTGAATTCTGGAAGGTTTTTTTCAAGCAGTTTTAAGGGAAGGTTTGTGATTCGCGCCACTGTTTTCATGCAGGGTTTTGAGGTTGCAGTGAAGCTGTTTGCCGGATCATCCAATGACCCCGGTGTCGTTTTTGTTTTGCTGGTGGAACGGGGCGATGATCAAAACTTCCGCATGCTGAGGCGCAAACCGCATCTCACACTTTGTGACAAATATGTGATTTTTGCCGTGGTCTTCCAGGCCCCTATGGTATTTGTTCTCAGTGATTCAAAACGGGATTTTCCGGGACGACGGGACCGGGGTGAATCTCACATCTCATTGTGGTTGGATGACAGGTGGGTGTCGGTTTAGAGACCGTCATCTTGGCCTTCTACCAGCAGTTCGCCCAAGCTGGCTTGGAGCCAGAGCAGGTTGATTTGAAAAAATCTGAAGTGACACGGTTGACTGGTGTTGGTGGTGGTGTTGTTGTTGTTGTTGTTGTTGTTGTTGTTGTCGTCGGAGGCTTTTTGATTGGGTGGAGGTGGAGGCCAGCCTAGGTTTGGAGGCTTCTTGAACAAGGAGGGTCACTTTTGTTTTCAAAGAAGCTTCACAGGACCCGGAAGGAGGACTCATTTTTCTTGTGCCTATGTAGAAGCCAGGTTGGGATGCTCCCAAACGAGTTGTGAGGTTGTGAAGTCGTTTTTTGTTTTTTGTTTTTCGGAGGTCGAGGAGCTGGCAGATCTCATCTCCAACATCGATTGGATCATAGGCGCAGCCTTCGCAGGTTTGTGGATTGTCAGTAATGGAGCAGTGCTGCTGCTTTTCGACTACATGTACGCGGACTGGAAGGATGGGTCGTTTTTTTCTTTTTTGCTGAAGGTTCTGTTGGGTTTTGTGGAGAAAAAAGGTGGTGATGTTTCTAATGACATTGGGAAGACTGCTTAGAGTTTTGACCAATCATGTGGGCTTTCCAGACATGCAGGTTTGATCTCACGATTTCAACTGGTTTCATATTGATTCACAGAGGCATTCGCTACAATTTCGCACCTCCAATCCTCAGGGACTGAGATCGGATATATATCTTGTTTCACAGCAGGCTGCTGTTTTCTTGCTTACTCTTCCTTGTGGAAAAAAAACAAATGGAGACTCCAAGATGTTTTCTAGGAAATTCCAGTGCTCTTTTCAAAGAGAGCAAAGTTGAGGGAGGAAACCAAGAAGGCTTCAAAAGCTTAACAAAAACCCACCCAAACCCTGAATGAAATCAAGGAATTCTTGAAAGATATAATATAGCTTCCATATCTACCCAAAAATGAAGCAATAACTCCGTTGAAATCCATCATTTTCGGCGACTCGCAGGCAGTCTACGACTCCAATGAGGAGCCCTTTGCGCCCATGCAGGAATGTCTCACATGCCGTGGGCGTTGGCTGTGCAAACAAGCCACATTGAAGGCATTTCTTGGAAGCGGTTGGGGATGGCAAAGGTCCTCAGGTTTTGATCCAAGGATATAAGGATAATGATTAAACAGCTATGTAAACAAAACATTAAGATAGAGAGGATACATACTAGGTGGTAGTTTCACAGATTTTTTATTTTCAACCCTACTTTTTTGGAAATGATGCAATTTGACGAATATTTTTCAGATGGGTTGAAACCATCAAATAGTATATATTGATAGCTGGGTTTCCCTGTTTCATTTCCATCTGTTTTTTGCAGCTTGAAGGTTTGAACTAAAAACCAGAAAGTTTTTCACCATGTTTCAGTAGAGATCCCTTGAGTTTTGAATCCTTACAAGAAAATGAATGAGCTGACTGAAACACCTATGAAGTTTTTGAGGGTTTTCATTTAGACCCTTTTTGGCATCCAAGAATAAGTGAGTACTTTGAACATAGTGCATACCTCACCGTGTCTCCTACTCAAAAAAAAGTCGCCTGACGACCACTCCCTTCCATGTGCAGAAAGAAAAGAAGCTTTGGCGATGCCCTTTCTGCAATGAGAATCAGCCCGGACGCATTCGGCAGCATTACTACAGCCCTGGCTGCAAGGCATGGTCAAAACGATGTTCTACTGGCAATTCCTTCACCACATTTTCGCCTCCCAAAGTTGAACGAACCTGAAAATGGCACTGTTGGAATAGGAGATGTAAATGTTGGTTTCAGCCATCGGATTTTGCAGGTTTTCACCACCAACTCTCGACAAAAAACCCCTCCAACCCTGCTGCCAAGGGCTTTGATGCACCACTGGTGCCACGTCTGAAAGACAAGACATTCCGAGACAAGATGTACCAAACTCTAAAGGAGAGTAACCCCAAAGATGCGGAGGACTTCAATCAGAAGTTTCGACCTGGAGCCGTTCTGGAATGAAGGTCGGTCTGAACGACACCACCAGACAGGACATAAATTACTGGGGCCAAACCTGGGTTTGGAAGAAACCCGGGAGGGGACCTAAATGTCCAACAAAACCCTTCTTTTTTTGGAAGCTAAAGTGCTTCAAGATTAAAAAAAAAGAACTGCAAACCATGATGGGTGAAACCTGTAATTTTGTTGCAGAATGGTGAAGAAGGAATCTGCAACTGTCTGAAAATGAGTAAAAGAAGAATAGGTTGTGGACGACATCCCTCTGAAGACATAAAAAAGAACAGAAACTTTTCATAAACTCAACAATCATGATCCTGGGTCTGCTGCCCGTAGGCATTTTGTCCAAGTTCATTAGCTAGTTCCCTCCACCTGCAATGGTATGGTGTCCATATTCCCTCACCATTACGGCAACACCCTCGTTGTCCCTTTCATACAAGGCCTGAATCATATACATCTGGTTAGACAGTGATAAGTGCATGTCTTGGCGATTTTTTCTGCAATGGAATGACAGGTGGACATTCTCCGCAAAAGTCAGATTTCACAGGGGATTGTTGGGCAAGCCTTAGCAATTCTTTTATTTTGTTTGGTCTCTTGATGCAAGTGTGAAATATCTGAATCCAACTGTTTCAAAAAACCCATCAGTCTTGGGGGGATCCCCATTGCCAGCCAGTATTCCAACTGGCAGAAAGGAAACATCTCAAGACGAGAAGTTTTCAGGTCTCGGTATAGCCGAGCTAACTTCGCTAACATCGCAAGTGTCGTCACGAAAAGTTTCCGTGGTTAACTGACAGTTTCTCCTTGGGACCTTGGTAATTCCGGTGAGTTCAGTGAGTCCTTTGTAAGGAAACTCCCACCAACCCCTCCCTTAAACGTGGTGGAAGGTTGGTCAATGGTGGGGAAAAATCGACTCGGAAAACTTTGTGACACAATTGAAGTTGGTGAAATCTGATTCAACTGCCTCGATGTTGCTGCACCTTAGTCAAAACACCCGCAAGGTTTCGCGAAACGCCTTTTTTGTCCAGCGGGGGGGGCGCATTCGTGCATCCGAACGCCCAGAAACAAGGAAAATTTACATATTTTCATGATTCATGATTATGCAGCATGCAGTCTTGTGTATGTAATAAGGGAATGTAACTGACCCCTACTCTTGTCAAACTTGGCGCATTTCTTCATTGGGAAAATCGCGGATTTTGGTGCGTTCTCTATCCTTGGGCTCCAAACTCTAAACAGAGAGGATTGAAGTCCGACTGATTTATCAACAGAATTATGCAACCTGAAGATTCTTTTTTTTTTCAAATCCTGATCAAGGTAACCATGCAACTGAACGTTTACGTTGGATATAACTAAAAGAAAAACATTATACACTTATACATATATTCACCAACAGAATGATACACAATAAAATTCGTGCAGAAGCCTGAGCGCCTCTCACAAAAAGGTCCCGGATTACCAAAAAAAAGGCCATTGAAAACATGAATCGCACAAACATATACACCAGCTGCTGGGTTTTTTTCCCCTATAAAAACCGCCGTTTCTTCGTTGGGTCAAGTTTTTTTTTCCCCCTTGGATCAAGATCCCTCCCATGGGTGGGACACTTTCATGGATCCGAAGCAAAACTTCGATGGGAGTGGTGGCTATAAAGCAGCCGAGGTGACTCGGAGATTTTTGTTTTCTGTTTTTTTTTTGGTGTCAAAAAGAAGGGAGAACATTTTTGAAGTTGGTTGATTTAGTTTAGAGGGATTTTTTGTTTCGTTTTCTTTTGGGGGGGAGAGAGGGAGGGGGCTTTTTTGTTTAAGCGGGGGACCTTTTTTTTTTTGGAAGAAAAGGATCGATGAAGTCTATGTTGATCAGAGTGCCTGATGAAATTTGACATTGAATGCGTTAATTGCGACTGGAAATTTTGGGGCTTGAAGCAATTATAGCAGATATGACTTGTGCTGGGGTCTAAACCCCCATTGTTTTCCTATGGTAGGGATAAACTCATCAACCTCATTTCGTAGGGGTTTTGTATACCTATTGGATATAAGGATTCCCTATTTGTGATATTAATGGTGGGATGAGTTTATCCCCCAATATAACGGACTTGATCGACCCTGGCAGCCCGGCACATTTGGAGATTTCCAGTTGATAAATGATTTTCAGATGTTTTCTTAAAGCTCCGACCGAAAAACATCTGTGTTTGTTTCAAGGGAAAAAAGGTACCCTGATATTGTCCAAAATGGAAATGTCCAAGCTTGGGTTTGTTTTGCGAAAGAAGATAGGCTCTCGTCATTTTGAAAGCGAAATTGACAAGGGTCGGATGAAAGTTCTTGAACCAAAAACCCATTGAAACAGAAAATGGCCGAGATTTTTCTACGATTCAATGTGACACAAAAAAAGCATGGTGCCTGGACAAAAATAAGGAGCTCTTAAAAAAGTCTGAACATATGGGTGTTTCCAAAAATAGGGGTACCCCTAAATCATCCATTTTAATAGTGTTTTCCATTATAAACCATCCATTTTGTTTTGGAAACATCCATATTGAGCTCTTAAGAAGTATGCCGCAGAACATTTTGCTGGAAATGCCCGGAGAGACAACCAGCTTAGGCCTTGCTGGCTGCTGAGATTGGACCTGATGCCGTGCAGGTTCCTGTGGTGAATTTGATGGATAAAAATATCTCGGGAAGGAAACAAACTGTAAACTGTAAATGAAGGTGGGGCTCTTATGGAAAAATTTGCAGATTTTTTTGTGTTCTTTGTTTTAAAGGTTTTCTTTGATGATTCAGAATCTTAGATTACCTAGATTCTTGCGAAGTGATCATGGTTGCGGTTGCAAATCAAAGTGGTTCTTGGTTGGGTACATGTCACAACTCACGGCGCTAGTGGGCTTACATAAGAAGATAAGACACCTCTTTTTGCCTTCTTTTTAACAACATCTCATGTTTTCTTGATTTTGGCAGCTTGGGAAACACGAAGCACTTCGGGAGATTTGAATGAAGTGACCCACCTTTTCAATCAAACCCCAACAGCTGTAAAAGGTGCTAAAGCCTTACTACTCTGCTCTGGTGGGAGTGGCAGACTTGGCACGGACCACTGGAGGATCAACCGGTGTGGTGGTTAGGGTGGGTTGGAGATACAAGTAATCATACATCTCTCAATTTGGGGTCCAGCTTTTGTTGTTGGGGTCCTTTGCCAAGCCATTTTAAGGGTTCAAAAGATCAAGAAACTTTTGTTTTTGGGGGCTTCTTTGAAACATAGCCACAAGGACAGCAACTGCGGTCGCTGTTGGGGGTTCTCAGTGATCTGTTTCACGGGCGGGGTGGTCAAATCATGAGGCCCAGGTGAATGGTAGAAGAAAATAACATTTTCCCACGTCATCATCATCATCATCATCATCATCATCATCATCATCATCATCATCATCATCATCATCATCATCATCATTTTGAACCTCAAAGATCACTTAGATGAAACATCCAAAGTTTTTTTTCGGAGCTGGAAACCCCACCAATCCGACCCAAAGGCTCCGACATTTGGGAAGTCTGGCCTGCAAGGTAGCTACACTCGAGGTGACCGGCAGGGATGGTAAAAGCATCAAAAGGTATACCCCCGAAGTTTAACTGCCCCCTGAAAAGTTACCAAAACCCAATAGGAAAGTAGACTTTTTAACCACAATTTATAAGGGGGCTATGTTAAGCTTGAGGGGTGTATCAACAACAAAGTCATCACTGATCATGAACTATTCATCCAGAAAACCATTGAAATCATTAAATAAAGGACAGTCGATCACAAAATCATCACAAATCATCAGGAAAATTTTTTGATTGCAAATCATTCAAAAAAGCCTTTTCAGAAATATCATTGACAGATCATCTAGATGTCGTCCACAAATTGTGGTTGAACCTTCACCTGGTAGATGCGAAAATAATATGTATCTTTATTGTTTTTCTTAGGGCCTCATGGACTCCTGGTTTCTTTCGGTCACCTATTCAGGACATGGTTTTTCACTGGAGACAAGTATCCCAAGAAGGACAAAGCCAACTGGCCAAGGTCGGCTGCGCAGGGGGAGTGGGTTGGAAGATGAAGCTTTTCTTTCAAAAGGCCTTGGAAGGCAGTTTTCCAAGATGCACCTTTTCCACACACACCTTGGAGAATTTGAATCTGAAACAAAAACCTTCAGTGTACACCTGTGAAAAAAAATCCTAAACATACCTTGTGTACAATGGTATTGTGCGTATTGACTATAAGTGTTGTGGTTATCCATCCGACCATTTTGACACCTGTTCCCTTAAGAGTTGGTTGAGAATTGTAAGCCATCCCAAGGCTATTAGAATCACACTGTTGTAGGGCCTATACTTCAAGTTTTTCCAATTTTTCTTGATATTCTTTAAAGGTCGTTCCTTGAAATTAGGAAGCTCTTCCCAAAAGATCGTTGGACATTTCAAATCCATGTTTTGATATGCACTTTTTTCTTGTCTTTGTGCTTTTCCAAGCTCTGAAAGTGAAAACAAAGAGATTTTTGTCATTGAAACAAAACACCTTGAAAGTTGGAATCTCAACAACCTCCAGGTCGCGGCGCAATTAGCAGCTGCCAGGCGGTTTTTATGATTTTTTTTTGGGGGAGTTGGAATCCGAGGTGTCAAGGAAAAAACGAGGTGTTTTATAAAGCTTTGTTTTTTAGGGCAAGGATGATGTATTTTTTTTCAAAACTGGCAAAAAAAAGCTCATTTTGGGATGTTTTTGAATACTTTTTCCAGATTGATGTTCATTCCCTTGTCGCTTCACTGAAATTCTATGCCTTGGTTCATCGCAAAAAAACATGGCGAAGCACGATATCTTATATGGAGTAGTGGCAGGCAGAATCAATGATGAAGTCCTTGATTCATGGATGGATATCATCTCATGAAGCATATATTTTCGTTAGGACTAGAACAAAAAGTCTGACCTTTTTACCAAAACTGTAGACTTTTTAGCCCTTCATCATGAGGACAGAAATTCGAATCCCAAGTTGACTACCCTCCAGGGAACGATCACATATCCCACCTACACGAAAAGGAAGATCATCGACTCAAAAAGTGCCTTTAAAAGGGGATATGTTTGTTCCCAAGTTGGGAAAAACCTGTTGGGGAAAAACCCACCAACTCATATACCATGTATCTCACGAGAAATTTTTGGATTCTCCAATTCCGATCCTTCCACTTCAGGCAAACGGCTGATGCCGAGTCGGGAGTACCCAGAATGGGGTTGTAGTTTGACGGGCTTTCCGCAGATTTGAAGAATTACATGTATAATTCAAAGAATCACATATTCAAATAGAAGAATAAAGATAAATAAATCATAAGTAAGCAAATATACGTTATATTATTATAACTGTACATGCTAAGCTGCTATTTTTCATGAGTTGGCAAAACTTGCTTCAACTTGTTTTCTCAGATGTGGATTGTTTCGTATTGATTCCAGAAGGAGGGCCTGATGGATTTCATGTCGTGTGTTGCATCACGTTGCCCGAGACGTGCTCGTGCCAACGTGATGCAGGCATTTGGGAATACATGGGGGTTGGTACCTGAAGGCAGTCTTAAAAAAAGAGAGACCAACGCCCCAGCGTTGGAAAATACGGTGAAAACGATGCTTTGGAGCAACCTCCTTGTTTCTGTTAAAAAGATCTGAGTTTCGTTTCATTCTGTTCACTCTTTAATTGTGAAATTTCCTTTTACCATTTCAGAAGGTCGGCTTGAGATACTTCTGACAGCAAGGATTTGTTTAGTTCTCGCTTCCGGACAAGAGACACTTTGGCTTTTTGGGGTTTTGGGTTTCGAGTTTACCCCTTCTCCGAATTCGAATCAACGAATCAAGAAAACAGAAGTTCGAGTTGATAATCAAAGGTTACATCCCCAAAAAGGGTTCTTTCCGGCAAGATAAAGCTTCCGGGAAGCACAGCTAAAGGCACAGTTGCTGACGATGATGCAAGATCGTGAGGCTGGATCGAATTTTTTGGAGTCGAGATGTATGTTGATCAATCCATTAGCACATCTTCAGTGCATCATTGAATCACTCTGGTAAGTGTTGTATGAAGTTTTTTCCAGGCAGAAAACAGTGTCTTTTGGAGGATTAGGCTCATGGAAACATCCCGCAAACATTTAGGAACATTATCTTTTTAGGCATCAAAAATCATTTGGAATTTGGTTCACATCACGAAAAAACTGCCACTTTTGTTGGAGGGAAGGCGTGGTTTGGCATCCCTTTTATTGTCTTCCTCGGAGTTTACTTTTTTTTATTTTATTTTTTTCCGAGGCCAACAAAGTGGTGGCACACAACAATGCGCAATGGCTCCAGGCGGGAAGACGAAGCCGGAGATACGGTTTCAAGTGTGAGTATAGACTGATAAAAAGGAGAATTGCCGTAGTATTTTTTGATCTTTGAATGGTAATTTAATCGATTGCTACGGTATCATTACCTGCTTTCATTTTTGCAGAGATGATTTAATTTAAGTATCATTTGGGATGCTTCCCTCTCCCAGTGACAGTGGCCAAAAAAGGTTTATAGCATATAGGGATTCCTGAACCCTAAAATATGTCATCATCCTGGTGGTGACGATTGCATTCTGGCTGGGGGGTAGATCCAATGTATCATCTTGTAACATCGAATAGCAGTCGGATATATGAAGTTTACCCTCCTGGGAACCATCAAACATCCTCTACCAATGACACTTTTGAGTCGATGATTTTCCTTTTTCCCAGGTGGGATATGGAGTGGTTCCCCGGAGGGTAGGGGTTAAGATTCCCCTTCAACGTGACTGCCAGGTGGAAGCACAGAAAGCAGAGCAGGAACTCAGGAGTTGTGATGTGTTTTTTTTTGGGTGATTTTTGGTCCCCCCCCAACAGTCACAAAAAGAGATTCATGTAGTGTACCCATTGATTTGTTGTTGTTGCTTCTTTTTTAAAGTGATTTGGATGATTTGAAAAATTGACGTGTTCTATGATGATCCTTTTTCCCAAACCCAGCATCAGGAGAAGCCGGGCCGAGGTGCATGGTTGGGAAATATGTATGATGATAGACCACGAAGGATACTCTGATAGAGATTCCGATTCTATGATCCCACATGAGCATCAACCCCCCCAAAAAAAGGTAGCGAGCAACCTTTGCCCAAACAGTTTAAACATAAAAAATCACCATTTTTAAAAGAATCATTTTGGGGTCCTGCACTTTTGATGGGGATACCGGGATACCTTTCGAATTAGGAGATGACCTTGGGACTTTGATTGGGTTCAGGTGACAGCTTTGCAAGAAGAATTGCGACGCCTGCGGGTGGAGTTTGAGGTCTGGGGGACAGCTTTTCAGATGCGACACGAAACGACAGGTGGTTAGGTTGATTTGATGTAAGGGATGGATTAGTAATTACACCCCCCAAGATTAACGGCTGGAACCTGAGAATACGGGCCCCCTGGAAAAGGAAAATCATCTGAACCAAACCATCATTTTGAGGTTCTATGTTAATCTTCGGGGGTGTACCCGGAATTTTGAAAATTTTATTTTCTAGAAATCATTCCCGGACACTTTCAGTTGATCTTTTGTCCAATTGTAGATCAGGGGTTGGATCTGAACTGACGAACAGACTCCTGTTCGTTGCAGATCCCTATTGAGAAGAGCAATTAAGAGAGCAATTTGGATTATATGATTTTACCACATTCATTGAATTTCATTACTTATTTCCTAACCCACTAAATGACAAAAATTACCTAGTCTAGTTAGATTCATTCCTATGAACAAGGGAAACAACAAATTTGACCCAGGTGGTCTCCAGTCAACAGCGACAGCAAGAGTCCAAGTTGGAGGTGATGGCTGCGAGTTTTTTTGTAAAACAAACGTTGAAGGGGATAAGTTGGAGTAGTCCTAATCAATCCATAAATGTGCACTATGAAAAAAAATATGGGTGTAAGAGATAATACTGGGGACCATTTTTTTTGGCAAGTTGGATTTTGTCTGACCGATTTGCTTGAAAGGCTGAGCGGCTGCGTGCCGCTGGCGCGGATTTGTCCGCTGAGCATGCTGACAAAGTGGAGGGCCCCAGGAAGTTGTGATTGGCTAATTGCTTTGGGCTTCAAAAAAGCGGCAGGAGAAAAAAAAACACAACAAAACCAATCCTCCATGGGTACCTAAAATGGAGGCACTCACCTATATAAGCTGTATGTAAGGCTTATGTAAGGGAAAACCCATCCCCAAGAATAGCCGAAAATATTCATGAACCCTTTTGCATTTGGAATGTTGTTTTTTTTTGGTTGAAAAGTTGGATCGCAATTTCAGGCCAAAGCCAGGTTGGAAGCTGCATTGAGGTGCGCGGATGGGTGCAAGGTGGGTTGTTAGTTGCTTGTTTGAGAAGGTGACCTTCCAACCAACGCGGATTCGCAACCGTTTTGTACAATTTGTTGGCTTTCGAAAAAACTTTTCGTTTTGTTTTCGGTTTTTTCGATCCGATGCATTTTTCTCCAAAAACCTTTCTGATCTTTTGGGTCAGAAAAAACATCCTTCCTCGGAAATGGACCAACCCTTGGTCTTCATGAGCTTCATGGGATGTTTTTTGTTTTATTCCTTTGAACCAATTGGGTCATCTTCCGCTGAAAAACCCATGGAACTGTGGACGACACGACCTTGGGTTGGAAGGCGAGCAGATGCTGAGCTGCGAGAGAGTGTGGAAGGCATGACTGCACAAGTGCAGGACTTCTTTTTTTCGTGGGTCCTGATCTTAGGTTGGGTGGTGAGTGCTGGAACCCCCAACATATTATCAGAATAAATAACCAGATGAACCCTGTACCCGAGAACACTCACTACCAACATATGAAATATCACTATATTCGACACATTCATTAAATACATATATGAATCATCCTCAATTTGATCCCTTCAATCACACTGGAAATGGGGTTGATTCGAAGTGAATTCCAATGGATTCTTTTTAGGCTTCCAAGAATTCTGTGAGTGCCAATGGTGCCCAAGTTGTTTTGAATCCACCGCCGTGAATTTTTGATTTTTTCAACTTTTTCAGTTGGGAATTTCGAAGCTGAGCCAGTTGGTGGTTTCATTTTTTTTTATTATTTTCACCACTAGTTACTAGTTGGATACATGATCCCAATTTGATAAAGATATTTTTTAGATGGGTTGAACTCATTACCTAGCGAGTTGATAAACACACATTTTTTTGGCATTCGACTTTCTCTCCTCTCCCAGGATGAGAAGAGGAAAATGGAGAAGCGCCTGGAGGTGTTGTGAGATTTGGGAATGGAAGGATGGAACATTCAAAATCCACTCTGGGGGTCTTTTTTTTTGTTTCCAAGACAAAAGAATGATGGCATTTTTGGGGATTCGGCTTGGGATTTGCCTTGAAGAGCAAAACCGGACAACAGGGGGGGTTCATTTGGGTGGTTTAGGTTAGCGGTCGAGCCTCCCAACTTCGACAGGTATGTTTTTTTTCAATTTGGGATTTTTGTGAGAAAATCATGGTTGAGGTCAGTCAAGATGGTCCTTATGATTAGGATTATAACTCCACTTTACAAGGGTTTTTTCCCCCAGTTACCCCCTCTATAAGGCCATCTATAGGGGCCCCATGACTCACTCCATTTTGAAGGTTCATCAAGGGCCTGCACCTTGATGGTATCTTTCATGAATGACGTGAGCGAAACAACGAGTTTAGGGAGACTTTCTTTTAGATTTGGAGAAAAAACCTTACAGTTTACGTATATTAAGATATGTTACTGTTGATCGGATGGAGAATCAACGAGCTTTTGTGGGTTTGTGATTTTTCCGATTCGGAAGTATATGAAGTTCGTTGGGATTCATGGGATTTCAAGCCTTGCGAACCAAACTGTCGTTGATCAGGAAGCACAACATCTCGGAGGAACAAGGATTTAGCCACATCTTCATCTAGAATCTTTTTGTACACTTGGAATTCCAGCAATTTAATTTGTTGGCTTCGAAAAAAAGTCCTATGAAAGTACACCCCCTGAAGATTTTCACATCCTTTCTTTTCATGGGTGATTTGTAGGTTCCATGTTAATCTTCCAAGGTACGACCTTTATTAAACATCATTAGAGTCCAACACCCTCGTTTTTGCCGAGGATTTTTTGCATCTCCCCCAACCTGTTTGCAGGTGGAACATGCCGAAGTCTTGAGGAGTCGCCAGGTGAGGTTTTTCTGGGTGAAAAATTTCAGATGGAAAAAACACCTGAAATAAAATCACGGTGGTATTGTCTGAGTCTAGCCACGCCCAAAAAAAAACGCACGTTTTTTTTTTTCTGAGCATTTAGTTGTTTTTGGGGCCGTTTTACCAAAAGAATTTGAAGACTACCCTCCTTAGGAACGATCACATATCCCCTACCGTAAACCCGGCACTTTTGAGTTGATGGCAATTTCCCTTTTCCCATTGGGTGGGATATGTTTTCTCGTTCCCCAGAGGGTAAGAAAGATAGGGAGATTTCTTGAAGGTGTTTTTTTTTTATTGGGTTGGTTACTATTAGAAAGAAACACAAGAAAGATTTTTGTTTCAATGCAATTGGGAGCCATGGCACCCCAAAACGGAAATTCTTGTGGCTGGAGCTGAAGACGGCCTATATTAAACTGGATTTTTTGTCCAGAGTTTTCTGTAGATTTTCGAGAGACCCGCAACAAGGTTTTTGTCCATTTTAAAGAATATGAGTTTGTTTTTTGTTTGCAAATGACATTGTAGCGTTTTCGTGCAACTTTTGTTGGTACTTTCCTTGTGTCTTGTATTTGGATGGTTTTGGAACTTCAGAAATGTGTTTTTTTTCTCCCAAAAAAATGACCTTGGCCCCGTTCAATCAGGATATCCTGGCATAAACTCTACCAGCAACTGTAAATTCACCAAAAGCTCGGTCCACAGGTGGTGGCCAATTTGCAAGCAACCATTGCGGAGGTCAGTACTGTTTTTGGATGGTGGCAGAGATCCGGTGCTTGAAAAAAACGCTTTTGTGGGGATGATATTTATTTGTAAATCCGCACTCTTTTAATAGTAATTCATATACGAATGGTGGGGATTTATAGAAATCGATCGAAGCAACCTACCAACCGACCACCTTAAGTTGATGGTTGTTTGCAGGATATCTGAAGCCCGGACAGGTGCGATTGATGATGCCGAGCTTGATGAACTCGGTGGAATTTGCTCAAGATCCTCAAAGCCCTGCATTAAAGTTGGCTACTGGATTTTGGAACTTGGGATGGGTGGAACTTTTTCATATGTTTCTTTTTGTTTGTTGGTTGGTTAGTTTGGTTTGGTTTGGTTTGGTTTGGTTTGGTTTGGTTTGGTTGGTTTGGTTGGTTGATTGATTGGTTGGTCGGTTTGTTGTTTCTTGTTGCAGTTTGTTGTGTCAATCTGAACCCGAGGCACGTGGTCCGGTGCTGCTCTCCCAGAATACTTCTGTACGAGTGCCTGTCTTGGCGTTGAGGCGCATACGAAGTGGAAGATTTCCAGCGAAAACGATTGTCTAGGTGGTGGTTTCAAGTATTTTTCACCCGTACCTGGGGATATGATCCAAAATGACTATTTTTCAAATGGGTTGAAACCACCAACTAGTTGTATTCAAGACGGTGATTTTGTAAAGTTCTCTCCAACAAATCAAGCAAATAAAGTATATATCTCCACGAAAAACAAGTAAACAAACTAGCCAAGGCATACACTTCAATATATAGTATCTTTTCCTTACAACCGCTAACAAGCCATCTTCAAACACGGTAATCTGTTCAGCCATTTTATGGC